>JAHHUM010000763.1:0-107637 GCA_036173005.1 Crenichthys baileyi | reverse complement strand
CCGAACACGCCAGATGAAAGCTGAGATTCTACCAAAGATTTTGTAGCAAAACCACTCAGCTAAAAACTTTGGGAAATTTAACTGCGATTTTTTATTATCATCATTATTATTATTATTATTATGTTTGAGCGTAATTCTGAAAGTTTGGCTAATTGATAATTTTTATGCAATAATATGAAACAGTATGAATGCCTTAGTATCTCTGACCAGTATTGGTTAAGTTCAGAAGTTCTGACCACAGATGTGCAAAAACAAGTAATAATAATAGAATAAAATAAAATTACTTAATGTACAGTAAAAAGTGGAGGTCGTTTGTGCTAAAGTTACAATGATTGCAGGTATTTACAAATACAGAGGTTGTTGCACTATTTATTATACGGTAGAACTGAACAGTCGGAGAGCGGTGGGGATGAAGGACCTGCAGTAGCGTCCTTCCTCCACTGAGGGTGTCTCAGTCGGCCACTCAAGGAGCTGCTCAGCTCTGCTCAAATGTGATGACATTTTTGCTGACACAGAAACACGACAGGAAGTAAAATGCCCTCTTTGCCTTCATCTCAGGGGGAAATGTAATCTGTTTCACCCATTCTTCCCTCCAGGTGAAAAACCAGGTTCCTGTGCGGACGTTTGCCAGCCCCACTTTCAGTTCCTTCCTGGATGTTCTCCTCAGCTGCTTCGTCTTCCTGGCTTTGACCGTGGCTTGCTTCCTTCCGTCTTTGGTCAACCCGGGTAGCGTGGGTTCCCCGGCGCTTGCTGCACTGATCCTGGCTCCTCTGGCTGGTTTGTTGGACCTGGCCTCTCTGGTGTTCTCCATACGGTGAGGCTGGTTTAAACAGATAAAATGCTTAACGGTGGATTGTGTGGATGTGCTTTTATAGGGGAAAAAAAAAATCTCATTGTCCACACAACAGTTAGATAATATTCTCTGGATACTGGATAATGTTTCTTAATTCTTTGTCTTTCTCTCTTTTTTCATTGCAGCATGGCCTTCTACCTGGAAGACCTGAAGAGCTATACTCGCTCCCTGGCCTTGCTGGTCTCTGGCTGGGTGTCTCGTCATCTGATCGGGGCTGTGTTGGTCTCCCTTCCTGCCGTCTCTGTCTTGTCCCAAATCAGCATACAACTTCCTCTCCAGGTGAATCCATTTTGTCGTAAGAATACCATTTATAGTTAAATGAAGCTGAGAAATATCTCCATGTGTACAGTGAAATAATCTAAAAATATGGGTACTCTGGCTTCTTCCCACATTCAAAAAACATAACTGTTAGGTTCATTTGCGAAATGTCCAGGGTGTACCCCGCCTCTCGCCCAATGAGGAGATTCCCTGCAAGGACAAGCGGGTATAGACAATAAATTTTTGTTCAAATGTTTTAATAAATGAGCACCTTAACTGCTCTGTGACAGGACAGCAGCGGAGTCATTGGGAGTTAAAGGAAGATACATCTTCCTTACTTTACGTCAGAGATTATTTTAGTTTAAATATCATAAATTTGTTACTTTAATCATGAAAAAAAAATTTTCTGACATATTTATGACTTTTTGACATCAGAGAATATCCAAGTTTTTTCTTGTAAATATGTGAAATTAATGTAGAACTTTCTATGTTTTTTGGCCAAAATCCCCTTCTCTGTGGCCACGACGTCATTTATTTTCTTTGATGTATAAATATCTGTCTAACTTGGGTCAAATGCTTAGAGTATCTTTCCACAAGCTTGTCAGTGTAGTTTGCTGGAACTTTGATCCATTCCTCCAGACTGAACCGCTGTAACTGAGTCAGGTTTGTTGGCCGCCTGCTCACACACCCCTTTTTAGCTCAGCCCTCACATTTACAATGGGACTAAGATCAGCGCTTTGTTAAGGTCATCCCATAACACTGACTTTGTTGTCCTTAAGGCACTTTGTGACTAATCTGATGGTATGCTTTGGGTGATTGTTCATTTGGAACCAGTCCCACCTGCAGCAAAACAGGAAGGACTTTTTACATTGCTTTCAGCTTCTTCCTCTCTGTGTCGCCTTCTTCCTGATATCTCGCCGGATTTCTTCTGAATTAATCATGATCTAAGGAAGCAGTGTGTTTGAGGTGTTGCCTCAAACTAGAGCCATAGGTGTGACTCTAATCATCTCAAATGTTGTGAATTAGAAGCCTACAAAGTTGTGACATCTCATGTATTTAGTTTAGTCTGGTTAGATCTCAGACAGTGGGAAAACAATGTTACGAGTCTGTTAATACAGTGTATGTATCTGGTTTCAGCTTCATTTACTGAGGCAGTTCACAATTTCAACGTCTCTTTACAAAGAGAGAGTTTTCATGACTTGAGAATTTTAGATTTCTTTTGATCAGATTTATTGAAAAAGCTTTGAGGAAAACCACATCAGCTAAAAGTAAAAAAAAAAACAAACAAAAAAACGTTTTATTGATGACTTTGTTGCTTGGATGACTACTCCAATACTTTGCACACCTCTCCCCACCAGGTGACCATGTTCCTGTGCTGTGCCACCATCTTGGCCATAATTCAGTACTGTAACTTCTGTCAGCTGAGTTTTTGGATGAGATCCGTTTTCGCCACAATTACCGGACTTGCTCTTCTGCTGATGCTGTACAGTCCTGTTCCCAGGTACAGTTAAATCTCACCTGTATGCATTCATACTCCCTCACTGCATGTAAGTGATGTAAACATTATAAAGCATCACATAGACAGGTTGTTCAGATTTCAAAGATCTATTGCGCAACATCTCTGCTGATTTAACAAGAAATTTGTAAAAAACGATTCATCGTTCTTGCACATTAATCGATTTGACCACAGAAGTTTAAACAACTCATCTCTGCTGGTTGGAGAGGCTCTATGGAAGAACAGAAATATATATTTAATGTGTGTGTGTCGTGCATGTATTTATGTGAATGTGTGTGTCTGGTTCTTTCTCCTGACTGACATCGCTCTCATCCCTTTTCAGCTCAAGTAATAACGCCGTGCCAGTTCATGGGTGAGTGTTTCCATAGAAACAGAGAGGTTTGATTGAAGAATGACATTTGAGAGGTCAAGAGGAGCGACAGCTCTGTTTTTTATTTCTCATTACTACAGCTCTGTTTGGCTTTTGCTCATTTTCACGCTTTCATCTGCTCTTTATTTTGCTGCCCGTCTCCCTGTCCTCTCTATCTGTGCACCAGCAGTAGTGGCAGCTAAATGCCACTTGTGGTGAAAATGACTCACCCAGCTCGAACTGGGTTCAATTTTTGTCTTAGAGACACATTCGAGCTTTAATTAATTGCACACATCTGAAGGAGGAGATGGTTTAGTTCTTTTTTTCAATGGTTCTTCTTAAACCAGCTCATTTCGGAACACCTGCTGCTAGATCACAACATTGATCCTACTTGACAGAGCTGTTCAGGACTCCTTACCACTCCCTACACCAAAAATATTTGCCCATTTTATTTTTCACATTGAGTAGTCACTCAAATCTGAAACTGAAATAGGTGAACTATATGGAATTAATCAACTCATGTCTTGCAATATTTGTTTTTTGGTTTCTAAAACTGCTTGTAAAATTTTTAAAATGACAAAGAGTGTGTTGATCCAAAAATTTTTTAAACCGTTTCATTTTTATATTTAATTTTATAGTTTATTGTGCCGTTTCAATTACCTCGTAAGATAGTGGTATTTTTTTTATCTGTAATAGAACGATTTCTAAGAAGATGGTCTTCATCAACCTTATGAGATATGCTTCAACGGTTGTGAAGTGCTGGTTCCACTGATAGTTCTCTAGTTGAGCATGCTTTCTTTCTTTAATGAGGCATTTTTCAGCCTTGAATTCTCTAAAGCATGTTTTAGGATAGCACATTGAGCTCATTATAGGATATTTTCAGGATTCCTGAAAATATCCCATGCTGAAAACATTTCTCAGATCCCTCTAAGAGGAAGAAACTAATGTTTTGGGGTTTTCTTTAGGTTTTTACCGTGCATTGTTTAGCACTTAGGTCTTTAATATTGCTTTTTTTCTGAATTGTATTTCCACAGTTATTATTTTTAATGAACAGGCTTTAGCTTTAAAATCTTTTTGTCAGTACGTGTAAATGTTGTATATTATGTTATGGCTCTTAGAGGTAACATCTGTGTCTCTTAGTCTTACCATGCCTTTCATAAATGCCCAACATTTCTCTTTTGGCCTTCTCATTCTAATCCTGTTTTCTCCCCAAGGCAAAACTTTTCCACGTCCGGTGATGGTGTTTTAGAGTTGGGCCTGAATCCTTCTCCAAGACTCTTTGATTTTCTGGTCACAGAGGCTATCCTAGCCTTTTTCTTGCTTCTACTTCTGGTCTGGTTCCTGAATCTTGAGTCGGAAGTCAGCTATCGCCTTCATTACCACGGCAATGTGGAGGCTGACAAACATCGCTCCAAAATCCAGACGATGCGAGACCAGGCTGAGTGGTTATTGGGCAACATCATCCCCATCCATGTCGCCGACCAGCTCAAGGTCTTCCTTGCCCTTTAAAAACACTCAACCAGTTTTATTTATGATACAGTGTCTTAAAAAAGTATTAAAGCCCACAGATAACAAACACAGACGTCAAAACATTTTATGTGATAGACCATGAAAATAGTGCATCGTGGATTTTTGTTATGAATACATCATTATTTGTTTCTGGTGTTTTGGACCAGGAATGCATTTAAACATGGCATAGCAGTGGTTCTGGAGGACTGGAGTTGGAGACCCCTGCTTTAAAAGTACTTTTTCCAGCATTGCCCTGTATTTAGCTCCATTCATTTTCCCATCAATTCCGGCCAGCTTCACTGTTCTTGCTGAAGAAAAGCATCCCCACAGCATCATGCTCCCACTGCTATGTTAATCTGTGTGGATGTTTTGTTCAAGGGGATGTGGAGTGTTTATTTATTCACCTGGCAGAGCAGTTTGCATTTAGACCAATATGCTCAGTTTTAAGCTGGGGCCACACTACATGATTTTTTTCCCACCATTTTACCCAGTCTTTTCAAAAACCTGTGACAACTGTGAAAGTCATGTAGTGTGGCCCATAACACCTCTTTCTGCAGGTTTGCTGCATTGCCTACATGGCTTATGGCAAACATTTTTTTTAAACTTATTCTTTATTATTTTAAATACATGCAAAAATTATACAATAAATGGCACACAAGGTATATGACTTAAAAGAAAAAAAGGCACCTACTCCAAGAGCACTATACCAACATATGTATTTAGAAATAAGAATCATGTACAATAGGATGATTAACACATAACATGACTACCACTACAAATATGATTTACATAGCCCCCAATACAAAATTTAACAAAATGTGGTATGTTACAAAAATGTGCACCACCAGGCCTGGAATAACAAGGGTATAACAGGGCCCCATTGTTTCTCAAACACATATGTTTGAAGACGTAGTGCGTGTGTAAATTGCTCCATTTGGTAAATGTCCCAAACTTTTAGAATCCACATTATATGTGGGGGGGTCTGGTTTCATCCATCTGATGGTTATGCATTTCAAAGCTGCTGTAAGTAATATGTTCCAAAAAAACATCTTAGCCCTCCCATCCATCCCTATTGGTACTGCATCTAATAACACCACTGTAGGCTCCTGTGGAATGTCCTGTTGAAATATCTCCTTGAGGGCATCAAATACTTCTTTCCAGAACTTTTTAAATTTAGGACATGACTAAAATATATGTGTATAATGTGCAATATTTGCCCCACAATTCCTCCAGCATGCACTAGAGTGTCTTGGGCCCATTTTGGCTACAATTTCTGGCGTTCTGAAGAATTTCGTGATCATTTTCCACTTAAATTCTCTCCAGGTGTATGAGTTTGTGACCAAATGTGCTTCCGTTCACATCTCTTCCCATGAAACCTGTAATAAGACCTCGTTCACCTCTATCTCCCATCTCAATTTTAGATGTTGGGAATTATGTCGGTTCATGACCAAAAATATGTTATAAATCTTACTTATAACTTTCCTAACTCCATTTCCGATTATGATTTTAAAACCCTTTCTACAGGCGTAGGTTTTAGAAGATTCCCCCACTATTTGTGTTGTTAGTTAAGTTCTAAAATGTAAATGTCTATAGAAGTCTATGGAAATGAAAGTTAGTCTTCAATCGCTCAAAGGTCTCAAAGGTTATTATAATAGGACATTTGATGTAAGTACACCAGTCCCTGGTCTTCCCCCAATTTTTAAACCAAGTGTCTAACTTATTAGGCGTAAATGTCTGCATTGAACCAGTACTTCATAACAGTGAGATCGATTAAGGGAACTCAAAGACTATCTATATTTTTCTCCAGAACTTAAGATTGATCTTTGTCCACTCAGCCATTTCTTTAACCTGTATGTTTATAAAAGGTATAGCCTGCAAGGGCTCCTGACACATACTTTTCTCGTTATTAAGCCAGTGGGTGTGAATGTCATTTTGTAACCATACTATCAAAGGTTCTCTTGAGCAGCCCAAAAGTAATACCTCAGATTTGGGAGTTTTGGACCCCCCTCTGACTGACGTTTTAGGGTCTTAAGTCTAATTCTAGGGTGCTTTTTCTGCCAAATAAATTTCGAGATCATTCTGTCCAGATTATCAAAAGCTGATTGAGGAATTTCAATAGGCAGCATCTGGAATAAGTACAGAAGCCTGGGCAGGATGCTCATACGGACACTTTCAACACAACCTAGCAGGAAGAGGGCAATAACAGACCATCACTCTACGTCACTACTGATGCACTGAATTATGTTACAAGTCAATTCAATTCAGTTTTATTTATATAGCGCCAATTCACAACACATGTTGTCTCAAGGTACTTCACAACAGTCAGGTACATAAATTCCAATTAGTCCTAATCATTGAACAGTGCAGTCAGAGTTAGTTATTTATTCAAATTGGATAAAAAGTTTTTCTGTCTAAGGAAACCCAGCAGATTGCATCCAGTCAGTGACTTGCAGCATTCACTCCTCCCGGATGAGCATGTAGAGACAGTGGACAGTCACTGGCATTGACTTTGCAGCAATCCCTCATACTGAGCATGCATGTAGCGAAATCTCCCTTTTAACAGGAAGGAACCTCCAGCAGAACCAGGCTCAGTGTGAGCGGCCATCTGCCACGACCGACTGGGGGTTAGAGAGAACAGAGCAGAGACACAAAGAGAACAAAGAAGCACTGATCCAGGAGTACTTTCTATGGGAAGGAAAAGTAAATGTTAATGGATGTATCTCCTTTATTTGTTTCACCTAGAAAGAAAGAACATATAAACTCTGAGCCAGTTTTCAAGGTTAGAGTCTGAAAGAGAGCACATAGAGTTAGTTACAGTAAAAGCTCAGTCAATCGCCATGTCTAGGAGAGAGAAAGTGTTAAACACTGAAAGACAGGGCCATGTGGATCATCGGTAGAGTGTGAGCATTAAGTTGTTGCCAGCAGAAGCTCGGACGATTCTCCTCTCCAGAAAGGTGTCACAGATACACAGAGTCAGGCCAGGTGTAGCTTCTAGGAAGAGAAAAGAAAGAGAACAAAGTTAAAAACTGAAATAACAGCAAATAATGCAGTAATTAGCGCACCATACAAGTCCTTTTAGTAGTTGAGGGATGTGTATGCCAGGGTATTTTATGCCATCTTTTGGCCCGTTAAATTCACTCTGAAGCTTTATAGTTCTTGAAATGTTTCCACTGATATCTTTGCCCTCTGATTTTTCCACATTTACTTTATATCTTGAGTAATAACCATACTGTGAAATCAGTTTCTTTAGGTGTGGTGGAGTTCAAGCTGGCTGTGTGAGGTACAATAATACATCATCAGCATAGAGGGAGATTTTATGCTCTTCTGCATTTATAGTTAGTCTTTTAATGTTAGCATCATCTCCAATAAGTTGAGATAGTGGCTCAATACTAATCGCAAACAACAATTATAGTGAACAGCCTTGTCTGCATCCTTGTTCCAGGGAGAATCTTTGTGATCTCTATTCATTAACTTTAACAGATGCTTGCGGTGATGAATACAGTGTTAACACCCAATTTATAAACTTCGGACTGAACTTAAATTGCTTTAATGTTGAAATAGGTACTGCCATAATACTCAGTCAAAGGCTTTTTGTGCGTCTAAAGATATAATCACTGCTTCTTCTTTCTCTCCCTTTTGATGGGATATAATGTTCAATAGCCCCCGTACATTATTACCATAGTGTCTTCGAGTAATAAATCCTGTTTGATCAGGATATATAATTTGGGGAATTATCTGATTCACTCTTCTAGCCAGAATTGTTTTCAGAATGCATATATGCCAATTAAGCAGTGAAATTGGTCTATAGGAGTGGCATTCAGTAGGATTCTTACCTTCTTTGTGTATTACCACTATAGCTGGCTCATTTCGTGATGGTGCCGTAATTTTGAATTCCTACACATGATGGTATGCTTTTAACAGCAGTGAGGCAAGCAGTTCTTTCAGTGTTATGGCAAACTTCAAACAGAACTTCTTTATGGCTTTCTTTTACCGACAGCTTCCTTCAGACCACTATTCTATGGAGGCTAGATTTCAGGAATGCATTACTAACAGCAGTCCTATCAAAAGATTCTCTCACCTAAGCTAACTGGACTTCTTATAGCTTTTTTCATCCCACGTTTCCATAAAAGCCACATTTGTGTTACCCACGAAACCTCTGAGGTTCAGCTCTGTTTAAGCTAGGCTTTATTTACTAATTAGACAACTTCTGAAGGCATTTAATTACATTGCATTTTATTAAGGGGTATCAGAGTAAAAGGGAGTGAATAAAAATACTTTCCTGGATTTAATTTTTTTTTTAAAAGAGAACCCTTTTTAGTAGTTTTCCTTCCAGGTCATCCATTTCCTCCACTTTATGTTGGTCTATCACATAAAATCCTAATTATACTTCATTCTTCTAGTTTTGGTTTTAATTATGTTTGAAAATGTTGAGCATAGAGTGTGAGAAGAGCTGCTGAAACTGCATTGATTGGAATACTCACTCTGAAAGTGAGATCATTTTCATTTGTTCTTTCCCCTTTTCCTTAGGAGACCCAGAGCTACTCCAAGAACCACGACAGCGTGGGGGTGATATTTGCCAGTATCGTTAACTTCAGCGAGTTCTACGAAGAGAGCTACGAGGGAGGAAAGGAGTGCTATCGTGTTCTGAATGAGCTAATTGGAGACTTTGATGAGCTCCTTCGAAAGACCGAGTTCAGGAGTGTGGAAAAAATCAAGACGATCGGCTCCACGTACATGGCTGCATCTGGGCTCAACGTCCAGCAGATGGAAGAGGACGAAGACGAGTCTCCCCATGCACACCTGAGGGCGCTTTTCAACTTCGCCCTAGAGATGATGGGTGTCCTGGATGATTTCAACAAGAACATGCTGGGCTTTGGTTTCAAGCTGCGCATTGGGTTCAACCACGGGCCACTGACGGCGGGGGTGATCGGCACAACTAAACTGCTCTATGACATCTGGGGGGACACGGTCAACATAGCCAGCCGCATGGACTCGACCGGCGTGGAGTGTCGGGTGCAGGTGAGCGAGGAAAGCCACGCCGTCCTCAGTGCCATGGGTTTGGAGTTTGACTATAGGGGGACGGTCAACGTTAAGGGCAAAGGCCAAATGAGGACCTTCCTGTACCCCAAAAGTGGAGAGAGCTTTTGCCAGGACCGAACAGAGGTGGCAGTTGGAGTTGGACCCATAATATTAACTTCCAATAAGACTTCAGCAGCTGTTGCATCTTCTTCCTCCTCTCTTCCCAATCAGTTCACTAAACCCCAAAGCACTGTCAGGGCTCCAGGAGCGAAGCCTGAGCCTGACCCAGTGAATAGCACAGAAGAGAGGGATGAAGGATACAGGGACTCAGCACATATTCCAGAAGAGTCCCCTGACAGAGACTTCAATACCCTTCCCCACTCTGAGCTTGGCCCAGCTTCACAGGCGTCCTCTCAGACGGATCCCGCTCCTCTCGCACTTCAGGAGGAGGAAGAGGTGAACGAGCTAACAAAACTCAACGAGGAGTTTTATGCTCGTCTCTGATCCTAGATCCCATTCTTCTTCTGTCTTCTTTTGTCCTGCTGCCTCTTCAGGACTGATGAGGACAAGGAAATCTCTTCCTTTCTGTCTTAGACATGGAAGACGCAGCGGATCATTGCGACTCACATCACGGCTTTGGTGGCTTGAAAAGGAGGTTGCTGAGGATCTTCTATGGGAGTATTGCCTGAGAGCCAGAGTAGATTTTAGACCTGTGTTGAGCACAGCTGTTTATCATGATGAAAAGGATTAAGAGAGAGGAAAAAGGGACAATTTTAAGGTGTTGTTTGTGTCTTTTCTTAATATTGTTTATCCAGTGCCTTCAGGACTAGAACAGTGATCAAACAAATATGAAAACGAACAAGATTTTACAACCTAAACCACAGAACATGCTGTAGTTTCTTACTTCATGCTTTGTTTTTTTAATGCAGGTATTTTTTTTTTTATTATTCATTACCATTGTGCCATATCACTCACTAAGGGAAAATCATTTTAGTTTTTATGTATGTGCCAATGCCGTATTATGGGCTTTGTGGGAAATTATGGGGAAATTGAGGGAATTACACGAAGCAGTGTTAATATTATGTATTCTGCTTTGATACAAGGGCCTAAATACAGTATTCATTTATGCCCAGAGATTCATATATAAGGGAATATGCTGCAAAGCAGGCTGCTTCGATTTTAGCTTGTGTAGCAACTTGATGAACATTTTAAGCACAGCTCTTGCACAGTTTTCTTGTTTTATTTTTACCACTTGTATTTAGCGGTTTTTACAGCTTGATTGCTTCTAAGAAATCTTTGATAAAGATCATACAGTACAAAGCACAAAAACTACACACATAAGGGAATATAGATCTTAGTAACACCATCAGTAAGCGGCAAGGCACTCTTAACACCTACAGTGCCTTGCAAAAATATTCATACATCTTCAACTTATTCTATTTTGTCATGTTCCAACCCCACACTTCAATATATTTTATTGGGATTTTATGTGATAGGCCGATACAAAGTAGCGAAAAATTGGTGGTAGTGAAGTGGAGACAAAATGATTAATGCTTTTCAAATTTTCTTACAAAAATAAAAATCTGAAAAGTGTGGGTGTGCATTTGTAGCCAGGTCCTCCAAGTCAATCCCTTGTGGAGCCACCTGGCTTTATACATCTAGAGACTAAGATATTGCCTTTTACTCTTTGCAACTGACTTAAGATCAGCGGGATTGAGTAGAGAGCATCTGTAATAGGTAATTATAAACTCTTGCCACTTCTTCCAAGTCAGATTTGGTTCTGAACTTTATCTAGGCCATTGTAACATGAATAGGCTTTGACTTATACAGTTCCTTTGTAGCTCTGGAGGCATGTATAGGTTCTATGTCAGACTGAAAGGTGAACCTTTAGTCATTTTCAGCCCTTAAAAGGTTTTCTTCCAAGATTAGCACCAGCTTCTGTATCCATTCTGAAGATGCATCGACTGCATGATGCTGCTGTCACTATATTTCACTATGTTGATTGTGTGTTCAGGGTGATGTGCAGTGTTAGTTTTCTGCCATTATTGTTAATAGAGCCCAAAAAGTAAAAGTTTGTTCTCATCTTACCCGAGCACCTTCTTCCATACATTTGGTGTGTCCCCTACATGGACTGTGGAAAACTTCAAACAGGACTTCTTATGGCTTTCTTTCAACAAAGACTCTCCCTTTGCCCCTCTTCCGTCAAGGCCAGATTTTCGGAGTACAAAACGAATAGTTGTCCTGATGATAGATCCTCCAACCTGAGCTGTAGATATCTGCACCTCTCCAGAGTTACCATGTGCCTCTTGCCCTCTTCTTTAATGCTCTCCTTCGTTGTCAGTTAAGGTGGTCAGCCATGTTTTAGTAAGTTTGCAGTTGTGCCATAATATTTTATAACCTAGCCTTCTCCACAACTTTATCCCTGACGTGTCGGCTGTGTGCCTTGGTCTTCATGAGGCTGTTTATTCATTAATATTCTCTAAAAAAAAACTCTGAGGCCTCCACAGAACTGCTGGATTTATACCAAAAATTAAGTACACACAGTTAGTTTGCTAATTAGGTGACATGTTTTTATTTAGGAGTATCAGAGTAAAGAGGGCTGAAAATAGATGCATGCAACCATTTTCAGAAATTTCTTTGTAAAAAAAAAAAAGAATATTTTTTTCCATTAAATTTTTTTATTATTTACCAATTTATGCTGGTATATCACATAAAACCTCACACTTCAGTACATTCTGTTTGTAATATGACAAAATATGGAAAAGCTCAAGGAGTATGAGTACTTTTGTAAAGTACTGTTAAGTGAGACCATGGTATGATGTTTGAGTATGCAACACTCACTTCCCCAGATCTCAAAGGTGAAGGAGCAAATTGAAAAATAAGAGAGAGTTTGGAAATTTGGGGTGTTATATGCCTTTTTTGGGAATAAGGAATAATCAGAGATGATGGGGTAGTCTCCAATCAGCCTCTTCTGTGTTAAAACACAGATCAGCTCCAGTTGACTGACTGTCCTCAGAGTCAAATTCTGTGATCCCCATTGATCACCTTCACTGCTTAAAATAAAGGAACAACAAAAATCAGAAATATTTAGCTAGCTGAATCTGAGTTTAGCCCTATAATTTGCTGTTGAAGCGTTGGAACATTTTACAGCTTCTTCCCTGAGGAAGGAGCCTTCTACTGTATCGATATTGTGCCACTTTAATGGAGTGATATGTAAGTGAAGTGCAACGATAACTAGTTGTTTTGTGGTGCCTAAAATTATGACTGTTTTTCCCTTTTCAGTATTTCAGTGCATTTTGTAATGAGGCACTTTTCACAAGGATGGTTGATTATGATTGTATGTTAGTAAAATATTAGGCTCCCGCAATGTTTGGAGTTGACAGATCCCTTGTGCTACTTTTATTTGCTTCAAATCAGAACTGGTCTTATGGGGTTTTACATCAAATGGCTGCCACAATTTGCTCTTTTGTCTTTTAATTTCCCCTTATGTGTTGTCTCTTCTCCTCAAAGCACGTGTTTATGTCTTGTAGTCTGTATATGTGTACTGTGAGAAATCTTTTACCTAAAGTAAATAAGAGAAAAGATCCAAAAGGAAATCATACAGATTAGCCACTCTTTAGCATTTTGTTTCATTGCTGCTGCTGCCTCATTTGTACAAAAAATACATTTACATTTCAGCTGTTATAGTCACGGGGGAAAGCAAAAAGCAAACGTTTCAAATTTCCACCCCGGTAATTTCACATCTCTGACAGTTATTTTAGAATAAAGTCAAGTGTCATTCTTTCTGAAAGAATGGCCAAAATGAGCAATGCAGGGTAAAAATGACAAAGGGACAACCTTCTATATTTGCAGTACCTCGCCAGCTCTTTTTCACATTTTGTCTCATCACAGCCGCAGACCTGAATGTATTTTAGTGGGACTTTATGTGAACAGCAATTTTCAAGTTTTGCCACAGATTTGTATTGGATTTAGGTTGGAACTTTGACTGGGCCATCCTAACACATGAATGTCCTTTTAATCTAAACCATTCTATTGTAGCTCTGCCTAGTTGATGGTTGTTGTCCAGCTGAAAGGTGAACTGTCACCCCAGTCTTAAGTCTTTTGCAGCCTCTAACGGGTTTCAGTCCTGGATCGCCCTGTATTTTATTTACTGTTACTTTATCAATCTTGTCATGCTTTCTGATCACCTCCCCACAGCATTATGCTGCCACCAACGTGTTTCAACGTTGTGATGATAAGTTCTGGTTAATGTGTAGTTAGTTTTCAGCCACCTATAGCATACTGTACATCTTTCCAGATTTGCAAAATCTCCCTGACATGTCTGCTGTGTTCCTCAGTCTTCATGATGCTGTTTCTGCACTAATGTTCTAACAAACCTGCCTTCAGAGAACTGCTGGATATATATTGGGATTAACTTGCACACAGATGGACTCTATTAATTGGGTTACTTCTGAATACAATGGAGTCAGTTTTCTTTTGGAGAATCAGAGCCAATGGGGCTGAAAACATATTTTTTTTAAAAGAAAAAAGCATGTATTATTTCAATTATGCACTACTCTATGTAAACTTCTAATAAAATACGTTGATGTTTGCGGTTGTAATGTGACAAAATTAAAAAGTTCAAGGGGTATGAATACTTTTGCAACCCACTGCATCGATCTGCCTCATTTGTAGCAGTGATAATGTTTGGTCACCTCTGCCGTTGTGTATCCTGCGCATACACAATCAGTGCCTTTTTTATTTGGAATCGTTTTAATTGTTGTGTGAGATGTGGTTATTGTGTCAAATGATTTAACCCTAGTTGCATTAATACCATGAGAATCCAAAGAAGCATCTCCAGCAGATGTCACGGTAGCTAGAGACAAAAATAGTTAGGTGGGACCCTAAAATGTTTTGTGTTATTTGTGTTATATTCTTAGCTTGCTCATTTTTGATGAGCCACACCACAAGAGGTTGGACAAAATTTCAGGTATCTTTTGTGAAGGAAGGTTTCGCACACATTTTCGAGATGACCTTCATGCCTTATGTTGTTAAGTAATCCTGTGTGAGTTTTAGACCATGGCAGCCCAGCATACAAAGAAAAACATATGATTTCACATGTTGACAAGTGCACCACCTTCCCAGTAGCACACATCTGTATACAGCCACAAATAAAACATAACATTAAACACTATTGACTCTGTGATTTGTGATGTAAAATTGTGGAGATGAGCATGCTGGGTTTCTTTTCTTTTGCAAGACATCCATCATTTTTGGTTTGATTCTGCATCATAGTCACCATTCTATTTTTCTCAGTGTCATTATTTCTGCACATTTCTGTGTAGCATGTAGTCAGTGTAAAATTCTAATGACCTGGTTAACTTTGAGATTACAGTGATCTATGCTCAAAGGTAGTGGGCTAGTCCCGTATCATGATGCTCCATCCATTGTGCTTTAAAGGTGGGATATGTATCTTGGCTGATAAAGTCTTTCAATTCCCTCTTGTTTTAATGTCATTATTGTCACAGTTGTGGAGAATGAAGCACATATTTCCTGTGTAGAAAATTCAAATGACTAAATTTGGCTTTTTCAAGATTAAAGCCATGTGTTTCCATAGGTGGTCAGGTAAGTACGTACCCTGATGCTCCCTCCACTGTGTTTTTGAGATGGGAGGAGTATACTGATAAAGTGTGGATGTGTCTTTGTGTTAGAAATACCTCAGCATGCATCAGAAATAACACGGTTTTAACCCGGTTCGATTATATCTTGTGTACGAAAACTAAGAGAGGCATACAAATGACATTTTGTCAGGACTTGTTCAACTCACAACCAATGAAACTGCATCACTTTATCACTTATTTAGATGTTGACAGCTTCTTAAATCAGCTTATGTGTTTGCACAGCAAATATAAAATGTTTGGGCAAACTCCAAATAGTGTTGATTGCTTTTAAACACATTTGGTCTATGTACATGATTAAGGGTGTATATTATATATTTTGAGTACATTATCCATATATCATTTATAAACACATGATCATAATCTGTACTCATTTTCACAAAACACTTTGTGCATTTATACATTTAATTTGTCACATTTTATTTAATTGTTTTTTACATTTGCGTGTGTCAGAAAAGAGAGACGCTTATTATTAGACTGTTCAATATGTGTATTTGCTTAAGTGGGGGTCATGATGTAATCCCATTCTTCTTTTTCCCAGTATGAAAGAAATAAACCTTAAAAGTGGACAACTGCAGAACTCAAGATCCCTAATGCCATATATATATGGTCACTCATAATCAAAAGCTGTTTCTGGCTTATGTTCCTGTACTGTTTTAAGATACCTTATTAAAATCTTAAAGGGATTCCAATGCTGTTCTTACAAATTGCTTGTTGGTCTAGGCTTAAAATGATCACAGACATCCACAGCATCCCAAGACTAGAAGCAATTGAAATGAATCTTTACTTTACAAAATGGGAAGATAATACTTTATCTATTTGTCCTGCTCCAGAGGCGCCAACACATGTAGCTCACTAACATTTAGGAAATAGGCTGAACAATGTTAGATCTTTTCAAGACTAAAATCTAGTTTTTCTGCTGCTGACTGAATGGCATTGTTAAATAATACCAAAAGAGTTGCTCCATTTCTTTCCTATATTCATGGACTTTTAAAGAACTACAAGACACTGATAGTAATACATGGTTGACCAAGACTATCTTAGACTGTAAAAGTTTTAGACATGTTTATCACATCAACTTCATTAAAATAGAGAATTCTTATTGTAGACCCCAACAAAGCAAAATTTATGTTCATGAAAATGTATATTACATAAAAAAAACAATCATATAAAATTCACAGTATTTAATATACTGATATATATTTCTACACTACTGGTCAAAAGTTTTAGAACACCTTTCTCATTTAATGGTTTGTGACTATTTACATTGTATGTAGGTTCACAATGAAGGCATCAAAACAGTGAATTAACACCTATTTAATTATGTAGCAAACAAAAAAATGTAAAATAACTTTAAATATGCTATATTTTAGAATCCTTAAAGTAGCCGCCCTTTGCTGTAATGACTGAAATATTAACCTTTGGCCGTCTCTCAATGAACGTCTAGGAAGTTCTTTCAAGGCTCTTTGGAAAACCCTTTCAGGTCACCACCTCATGAAGCTCTTGGAGAGAATACCAAGAGAGCAAAGCAGTCATCAAGGTGGCTATTTTGTAAAAATCTAAAATATAAAAATGTTTAGTCATTATACACTTTTTGTTTACCACATAATACCATGTGTGTTCATTCACAGGTTTGTTGTCTCTGGTAAGAATCTACAGGGGTTGGACAATGAAACTGAAACACCTGTCATTGTAGTGTGGGAGGTTTCATGGCTAAATTGGACCAGCCTGATAGCCAGTCTTCATTGATTGCACATTGCACCAGTAAGAGCAGAGTGTGAAGGCTCAATTAGCAGGGTAAGAGCACAGTTTTGCTCAAAATATTGAAATGCACACAACATTATGGGTGATATACCAGAGTTCAAAAGAGGACAAATTGTTGGTGCATGTCTTGCTGGCCCATCTGTGACCAAGACAGCAAGTCTTTGTGATGTATCAAGAGCCACGGTATTCAGGGTAATGTCAGCATACCACCAAGAAGGACGAACCACATCCAACAGGATTAACTGTGGATGCAAGAGGAAGCTGTCTGAAAGGGATGTTCGGGTGCTAACCCGGATTGTATCCAAAAAACATAAAACCACGGCTGCTCAAATCACGGCAGAATTAAATGTGCACCTCAACTCTCCTGTTTCCACCAGAACTTTCCGTCGGGAGCTCCACAGGGTCAATATACACGGCCAGGCTGCTATAGTCAAACCTTTGGTCACTCATGCCAATGCCAAACGTCGGTTTCAATGGTGCAAGGAGCGCAAATCTTGAGCTGTGGACAATGTGAAACATGTATTGTTCTCTGATGAGTCCACCTTTACTGTTTTCCCCACATCCGGTAGAGTTACGGAGTGGAGAAGCCCCAAAGAAGCGTACCACCCAGACTGTTACATGCCCAGAGTGAAGCATGGGGGAGGATCAGTGATGGTTTGGGCTGCCATATCATGGCATTCCCTTGGCCCAATACTTGTGCTAGATGGGCGCGTCACTGCCAAGGACTACCGAACCATTCTTGAGGACCATGTGCATCCAATGGTTCAAACATTGTATCCTGAAGGCGGTGCCGTGTATCAGGATGACAATGCACCAATACACACAGCAAGACTGGTGAAAGATTGGTTTGATGAACATGAAAGTGAAGTTGAACATCTCCCATGGCCTGCACAGTCACCAGATCTAAATATTATTGAGCCACTTTGGGATGTTTTGGAGGAGCGAGTCAGGAAACATTTTCCTCCACCAGTATTACGTAGTGACCTGGCCACTATCCTGCAAGAAGAATGGCTTAAAATCCCTCTGACCACTGTGCATGACTTGTATATGTCATTCGCAAGACGAATTGACGCTGTATTAGCCGCAAAAGGAGGCCCTACACCATACTAATATATTATTGTGGTCTAAAACCAGGTGTTTCAGTTTCATTGTCCAACCCCTGTACAATTTAAATAGTCATGAAAATAAAGAGACCCCTTAAGTGAGAAAGGCGTTCTAAAACTTGTGTGTATATATATATATTTGTGTGTGTGTGTATATATATATATTTGTGTGTGTGTGTATATATATATATTATATATATATATATATATATATATATATATATATATATATATATATATTTGTGTATATATATATATATGTACATACTTTTTCAGAAAAATACTCTAGTACTCTAGGTTTTAGATTTAGAAAATTAATATGAAAAAAACAATGAAGTAATATATAATGCTTTGAATAAAATGTTTTCATGAGGTGAGAGGTGTTTATCTGTTTAAAAACTTTACAACTGATGTATTTGTATTATATAAATATAAACATTAAATTATATAGACATTAAATACTTTAAAAGAAAATTTTCTGTGGTATTTTTTTATTTGAATTTATTTGAATTTACGGCGGTAGGAAAAACAAAATAACGAGTTATGTAAATTGCTTTCTTCCTCTCATAGTGCTTGAGCGCCCCTAGCGGTGGCCAGCGGCAGCGTTTTTACGCAGGGCGTGATTGTGCGGCCCCTCCCCCTCCACAGTCGATCTGGAAAAGAAAAAAAAAAACTTTTTTGTATCGAAGGAATCAACAGCCGCCATCTTGTCGTGGCTCGGAATTGGGATTTCGATCCAACACTGGGTTTTGCGTAGAAATATAGCATCCTTACCTGGCTATGACAGCGTCCTTCTGTCGAAAACGAAATCTTAACGTCGCTTCCGGAACATTTTGTGCGAAAAAACTGGAATCGGAACGGTGGTCGTCGGGCAGAATTGCTCCGTATATCTGATTTCCCCTTCAGAGTGCGGCGATTCGAGCCCCCTGTCGCCCGTTCGGGAGCAGCATTGTTTACCGTCGGCAGGCGGAGGACCAGATCGCGGCATTCGAGAAGGATTTTCCAAAAAATTGCATTTTTGTGCAAATGTGCATTTTTGCGGAGTTTCGCGCGATTTTTGCATGAAGAAATTTGACGTCACACAAAATGGGTACATTAAACATCTAGAAATTACGACTTTTCGCCCGGTATGCAGAAATCTACCTGATTTATCTGGATTGACTCATTAAGGCGTGATTTTTACATGGGGACTCTTTTATTTGGGGTTATTTAATGGTAATAATGTGGGTGTTGGGTGTTGGATTATCATGGGGTGAATGGCGGTGGCGGAGCGGGGCGCTATTGCATCTCTTTTAAAAGACATTGACTCTTAACAGCTAGGAGTAGCTAACAGTTACCAGAGCTGGTAGCAGGCAATTAGCTAGTTAGCTAACTAAGCTGCCAACTTGCTAATGTGCTAACTGGGAAGGCTCCGGCTGATTGAACAACTTCCCTGTCACAAGTTACTACATCATAAAGAAGCCAAACAGACTCTGAAGACAACTATGGCTGAAAACCTGCTGGATGTCGGACCTCCCAGCTCCAAGCGACCGAAACTGAATTCACCTGCCCTATCAGCGTCTGATGGACAAGGTAAGGCCTTAGCACTTTTTCTAAAAGAAAAAACCTCTATATTTACCATTTCCACACAACATTAAACCATGTAAAACAGGTTAACTCCTGCGTGTGAACCAGGCGGCACAGTTTCAGATTTGATCAGCAGGATAGTTTGGTAAACTGGTGGTCTGAATGTTTTACGGTACTGTTGTGGTTTCGTTCTCCATGCACAGTCGCTGTTTACCTTGAGGCCAGATTGTTAGCATGTTGTCTGACAGACCTGCAGAACTAAAAGTCGGATCGGTCCCTTCCTCGCTGTCAGTGTGGCTCATCCATGTATCAAAAAAGCAATAAACCACCCCTTTTTATGTCCCCATGTCTTTTAAAAATAAGGTTATATGTGTTTGAAAAAAAAATGTCTAAAAGGACTGTGTGACGAAACAAACTATTTCAGTTAAAACGCCGTTAAAACAAATTTTAAAGGATGCCGGGAATAACTGTAAAATCAGGCTTTAAAAGCTGGGATTCTGGGGGAATTTATGACAATTTGATTGCAACTTGTGAAAATTTGTAACCCAAACCATCCAAAAGTCCTTTTTGTAATTCAGCTATCAGCTAGAAATGGATCGATCAGATTTTTCCTGGTCAATACCAATTTCTGATTTTCCTTGAGCAAAAGCAGTGAAACATTTTTGTAAGCAAGATGACAGAAGTGGAATTATAGGCTATATTGATAACAGGAATATGAATAAAAACTGATATTCTGGGTATGTTAGTCTCATGTTATCATTAGGAATACTAGATACAGCAAAGTGCAATAACAGTAAGAAGGTTGTAGGTTTGACAACACAGCCAGTAGTTTCATTACTAATGGAGGGATTTGAGTACAAACAGCAGCAAGTGACTGGCTGATAGTAACATACATAATCTAATGGGAGTTTTCTGTTCTTTAGCTGTTTCTCAATGAGCACGTGTTTTAAAAAAATGTAGGTTTACAGCCAACATTGTTGTAAGTGTAGGAAGTCGTAGTCTAAACAATTGTATCTGGAAGAGCAATAAAAGAGCTTTCAAGTGACTCCAAAACCAAGCATTTAGGGTATGAAATAAGTCAACTGCTGGACCGTAAAAGCATAAATTCTGAGACCATTCATACATCTCAATTTACTTTAAAACTAGTGATCAAGAAAACCATAAAATATTACCATGACACTGATGCTGATCTCCAGTTTTCTTCCAGTTTTGAAATGGCAAGTATAGATATTTTCTTTTTCCCTGTAAAAACTGTTAACTCATAAAAAAGAAAAACAAAAAATATTCAGCCGGTTCTGGTTTTGTATCAAGCAGAAAAAGAAAGCATCACAAGATTATCACCATTTTTGCTTTTGCCCACAATCTTCATTTGATTCGTTTTTAATAAACACAGAAAAGACCATGAACGTACATCCTTCCGGTGTATGGTTTTATAGACAGAAAATGGTGACGGGCTTTAGTTTTGATGCATTAAATAAATGGGTAGGGGGATTCAGATTTATTACGATATGACTTGTCAATATCAATCAGAGCTGGTTAAGTGAGAATTAGCTGATTCAGATTTCTGGCCAGGTGTTTTTGTGCCTGTACTTCCAACTAATGTTCTTGGATGAATGTTTACCCTTTTTAATGGTGATAATGAACATGGCTGACTTGTTGCAGTCCACTTACTCAACCAGATGCTCATGTTCCTTCCTTTAGAATATTTTTCATTTTTTAAAAACTGATAAAGAATTTACTTACTTGAAACAAAAAAAAATCCTCAGCTTACATACTTGTTGAACCTCAAGTATATAAATGCGGAACATGAGGAAAGGTTTCCAATATTTGATGGAAGCTAGACCTTGTGTGGGCTAATTAGGCATATTCTCATTTATCAAATCACAGTTGTCATCTCTATGTCAGTTTGTGCAATGTCACAAAGAACTGCTTGGAGGCGATATTTGGAGGGATGCTCATTTTCAAGTCAAAGGCACTCATGCTCTGCATATTAGTAATATGTTTGCCATGTTGGGTGGGCTCCAACTGCCCTTAATGCCCGCTCCTGATATATCTGTTTAGTGGCTGAGAGACCAAAACTGCTGGGGAGTAGTGGGGACATTGTGTAGTTGTTAAGAAAGAAAAGAACCAGAAAAATTCAGGTTGGCCATAATCGATATCATCATCGCAATTTTCAGCGGTAGCATTGCATTTGCATAATTTCCTAATATCGTGCAGTCTTGCTGGGTATTTTCACGGTTTCAACAGAAATTCTGAAAACTCCAGCTCCAATCACATCACATAAAGAGCTGTTCTTGAGAGGACTCACTGATATTAACATACCTAACCAATAATTACACAGGAGTCCTGGTTTATTGTTAAGATGGAGGCAACTTGAAAAAGCCCACCTGCTCTTTTTATTTTTGTTAAATTGCCTTTTAAGATCACGCCCTCCCAGCTACAACTGGTTCCGCTAATGATAGATGGTGATATTTGCACTCTGATGTGAGAGTTGTTTGCTGTGGAAGGGTGACGCTACTGGAGTTGTGCTTATTGCTACAGCTCAGAGCAGCTTCTGATCTTTAAAACTAGACATTTGCTACTCAGTCACCCAGAGATGGAAATTGGACCATTTCTGAATTCGAAACTACTGCCTCTGTTATAGATCAAAGCAGATTTATTTCTATTTATTGTGTTACAAGCTTCGGAATAAACCAGTAGTAACCAGTCAAAATCAGAATCAACAGGCCTGATCTCAAAGAAAACCTGAATCAGTTATAGGAAGGAAAAGCTTGATTGGCAGGTTTATATTTAAAACCTGAATTAACAGGGACAAAATAAATAAATAACTCCCTCGCTTAGTCACAGTAGATTCATTTCCATTCCCTAGGAGACAAAATCTGCTCCTTGTAATCTGTAGAAAATAACCACAAACCAGACATTTGTTTAGTCGTTTGTTGGAAGAGAATAAGGTTTAGTGAAGTGGATGTAGTTGTCCTAACTATAGTCAAAGCTGGCCATGAGAGCAGAAATATTTTTTAATGCAATGGAATATTGAGATATTATGTCATCTGTGACAAAAACTGATTTCAGTTGTCTGTGTGTCAGCTCAAAGCCGAAGCATCTGGTCAGAAACAGTTCACACGTGTTGTCTCCATCCATGCGGTTCCTTAAAATATACACTCGATGAAATCGAATGAGCGAGTATAATAACCGCCTCTTCGGTGTAGATTAGTTTAAGCTGCCTCTATAAGCCTGTCTTTTGCTTGCATTCTTACCAGTCTCTACATACACTGTATAAAAGTGGTCTTTTAGATGCACTAATTTAAATGCATTCTTGCAGTTCTGTTACAAACACCAGAATTTGTTGGTGCGTAAATATTGCTGATTTGTTGTTTTTTTTGGGGGGGTACATACAGGTATGTTTGATAAGTGTGTTTCTTCGAGTTTACACTGCAGCTCCAAGGCCCTTTTTGTTTCCCAACAACAGAATAATTCCTACACCCTTAGTTCTCAAAGTTGCCAAAATTTAGTTTCTGTTCTGTCACAAGACATCGTAAATTGTTGACTCAGTAATCAGACTTGTTTTTTGAAATTTGAGGTGTTAGGATAAAAATAACCAAGCAGGATGCTATGCTGTTATAGCATCCTATTACTGTTTTCTATAAGAGGCAGATATACGAACAGCATTATTTAATGTTTAGCATTATCACAGCAGTATTTCATGTGCAGCGCAGCTTGTACTGATGGACAGTGAGCATTGGTATGGTATGACATCCTAACTGAAAGATAAGTGTGAGCGACAACAGTTACAGCATCCCCGTATTTACGCAAACAAAAATAAAAGAAATGATAACATGATCTTATCGCTTTTACTTAAAACTGAAAATCAACAGTTGTTTCTAATTCCTGTGGGGAAAAAAAATGGACCATTGCGGTTGTAGCGTTATATTTAACACTTATTGCCGTACTTTTAAAGCATATACAGTACCTTATTGTATTTAAGTAGCTGGTCTAACTAGCTGTTAGCTGGTTAGTTGGTCGAGGTTTCGGGCTGGGTTGCCAGCTTACAGTTGGCCCTTTTAACAGCCCTGCCGCTCACAGCTTGCCAGTTGCGGTTTAAAACTGCGTGGCATCGTTGTTAGCACTTGTCTCTCTGTGGGTTTTAGAGACCGTAAATATTTCTAAATAGCCACATTTGTCTTTCTTGTGAGCATTGGAAAAAGTGTAGTAGTCTTCCCTCTTTCAGCCAGCAGTTTGCAGCAATAGGTGGGGGAAGAGTAGCTCTGCATGTCTCTAGGCCCATGCATTTTCTCTGGTATCACTTTAAAAACGGTCGACACTATAGATTTGGTGTGGCGGGAAACGTATGTAAACCTGATATATCTTAAAACCAGGAACTGGCTGTTGCTTGATTGACATATTAACTTGTATTTAAGAACTCATGAGTAAGTACAAACTATCCACAGAGTACCGCTTTAATAACTACCACAGACCCAGAATCTTTACATTAGGTAATGTCAGTTAAACAAGGCTGCCAGTGATCAGTTTTGCAGAGCAATGATTTCCACTGACAGAAGGCCGTTTTGAGAGCTCCTCCTCTGTGATGATAATGTTGCACAGGAGGTAGTACAGATGATGTAAGCACTGAGGTGGAATGGGTCTCCATTGTTGATTGATGTCACGTTGGCCTGCTTATGCGTTTAGTGGACTGTGCCACAATGCAAAAAAAAAAAAGACAAGTCTTGATGCCAGTAAAACCATTGCTACTCTGGTAAATTAGTGATGCTGTGTGAACCAGCTGTGTGTATTACCAAAGAGAAGAAAGGTTTATATCTGCTTGATGTTTTCGTTCTGCTCCTAATGTCGGCCTTGGCCATACAGAAACATTTCTTTTTCAGATTCCCAAATGTTCTGCTGCTAACACATAAGCATCATATAGTAGATCAGCTGTAGGCTCATGGATAAGCACTGTAGCCATTTATGTCTCTGCCTACAGGCAACTTGGAAAACCATAGAAAAAAGAAAATGGGAATAGATGAGAGGGATTTTCTCACTCACCACCAATATTTCAGTAAATTGGCTTTAAATGCTCTGTGTAATACAATCTAATATTTATAGTTCTACAGCGACATCGAAGCTTTTTCCCACATACATTGAAACCCGGTAGCTTTTTGTTTTAAATGTTAGAACCCGACGTTCCTCTGGGAAAATCCATACCCTGGCATTCACGCAGATGCTATGGTCTTTTCACGCTTAAAATACCCATCATTATTGGCTGTTTTATTGATCCCATAAAGCAACAGCATCACATTCTTGGAAGTATTATTTTCTCTCATCAATGTTCCAGAGCCACAGTACATGGGTCATATTGTGCTGTTAAAGTGAGATTGGACATTGAAGCAAATGAGGTGGGCCTGTAGAATTCTGCAACCTTTTTGATCCAAAGAGCCATGCTTGTGTTCATCCCTCCTAATTAAATGTGTCTTGAGCTGAAAGCCCTGCATGACTCCTAGAACAGTCACTCATCAAGTTCTAAAAAGTCATGCTGTGTAAAAATAAGTTTTGTTTTGGTGAAACTGATGAAAATGTAAAAAAATTTTGTCGGCCAGTTGAGTCCTATCCGACCTAATGACGCATGACAAATAGAAAATGGATAAATAATGTGTGTAATATGAAGACACATGAGTTGGACCTTTGGTGTCATTTTGTTGTGGGAAACAATAGAACTGAGAAAACTTTCATTTATGGTTATTTGTTGTTATAAAAACTTTGGTCAGCTTTATACAGTTTTCAGCCAAAGTTTCCACACGGACTATAGACCACTGGCCTAGGAGAAAAAAACAGTTTTCTCGTACACAGTGCCAAATGCAAAAGTATTCAAACCCTTTGAACCTTTTCACATTATAGCAACAAACATCACTGTATTTTGAGATTTTATGTGATGGACCTTGACAAAGTAATGCAAATTTGTGAAATTGGAAACCTGTGAAAGTTTCACTGGTTTTATTTAGGGGTATGAATACAAAAGCACTTTAAACTTTTAGGCATTTAATTGAAAACATTTGGAAAGCCTTCGTCTCCCACCTCACAATAATCTGCTACTTTGTGTTGGTTTGTTTAAGGAATCTCAGTAAGATACCTTAATGTTTGCAATTATAAAGTGAAAGAAAAAATGTGGTAAAAGATTGCAAGGTATGAATTGCAAGGTGTTGCAGCTGCGTCTCCCTGCTGTGTCTCAACATCATAAAAGTTGTGAAATATGGGGCATAATTTTACTCTAATACGAGTTTTTAAATACATTTGATGAATATCTGTGCAGAAACAGCTTTGCAACCAAAAAAGTAAAGCAGAAAATCACTCACTCAGAGACCTGTCATAAATCTAAGTGTTTCATAAAGATTTCTTTTAGCTGGTACTCCATCCTTAAATCACTCAAATCTTTGACAAATGTCCTGGTTAACTGGCCTTATATTGTTAAAACAATATTTGTGATGTGGTTGTAATAAACCATAGTGTATAGTAGTAAAATTACATAAATACAAAGACATGCATGCCGTTTAGTTCAAAAGTCAGTGAAGTCCTGCACCTTAAAGAGTGGCAACATTTTTTGAAAGCTAACATGAAGCCATAAAAGTTAAGCGCTCTAAAAGTGACCCAGCAGTTCTAACCCTAAATGGGATCATCTTGACTGTGGGTTCATGTTGACAGCAAAAAGATAAAGCACCCCTAATGCTGGAATGCTTGGCAGCAGTATATTAAAACTGTTTCTTAACACCGCTCTGTTCTCTGCTTCAAAACCATTTTTCTGTTAGAAACCGTAAAACCTAACCGAGTAATGTTTTCCCACCCCCAATGTGAACACACGGTGCTCAGTTTCACTAACTGTGTTAGATCAGGGTTTTCAAAACACCCCAGATTTAAAGTTTTTGTTTTTTTTTCACTGAAGGAGCTCTCCAGTTCTGCAACTGCTTCGTGGAATACAGTTGCAAGATTGAACAATGTGTAATCACACTGGTTTAAACAAAGACCAAGCTGCTGGTACTCTGAGGGTATCTATGTGACTGCTGGTTAGAGAGGATTAACTGAGATGAAGGATGTGAAAGCTGGACGGTTCGTTCAGACTGAAACAAACTTCCTCCACATGGAGCACCTGCATGCTTGATGCCTGGGGGCAGCTAGTGACCTCGCACTGCAGATGTGTGCAGTAAAGCTGTGTTTGCTCAGGGAAAGATGTTCGTCTAATGCCCTCATTAAGGTAGAGCACTGGAAGAATCTAAATGAAGACCTTTAACCCATATATGATAGTCAAGTGGAGTATTTAATCACATCGCATCTCTTTTTTTATTCTTCTTCTATATTATTTTAAAGATTAAGACCATTACATTAAGTTTATAAACCCCAAAACATTCAGAGGTGATGTCAAAAGCCTTAGTTCCTCATTTTCCAGTTTTCCAGTTTATCTTTATACTCGGCTCTTCACACCCAGAGTGCTTAAAAATTTCAGTTCAGTTTCTATGGCACCAATTCATAACAGATGTCATCTTAAAGTACTTTAAAAGATAAACGGATCTGATTTATATCCAGTTTTATGAAATATATATTTAAATCAATTCAATTCATACCAATGCAATCCAATCATATACACAGATTTAGACTCGGTCCAATTTAATCGCTGTTCTAATACAATATCACTGATTAAGGCTGTTTACCTGGCCGCAATCCCTCCCCCGACTAAAAATGTAGTAAAAAAAAGAAAAGAAACATGTCACTTCTGACAGGAAGCAGCATCCAACTGAACCAGGCTCAGTAGGGTTACTCACTACTTACTAAGTTTGGTAAAACAACACATTTATTGCGCTTGAACAGTGAACTGCCTCGAAACATGATATTTTCCCTAATACCTTCTTGTTAAATTTTCCCTTTGAATAACTGACAATGTAGGTGATCAGTGCCCTTCAATGAGTAGCAAATCTTGTACATGCTTTTTTTCATCGGGCCGATCTTTAAATCCCAAATGTTCCCATACAAACATAATAGTTTTGTTTGCTAACCACTACTGCTGGTGATGTTGTCCCGTTTGCTGGTAGTTTAGGCCCTTTTCTGTTTCCCTCTCTTGGTTTTGGTTGTTTCATGCCGACTTATTCCAGTATGAAATGGTATCGCCTACAGTGTGATGCTTCCTACCAACCATGTTCAGTATAAAGCTGCCGCGGTGACGCTGCTGTCTCTAACCTCTCCTCTTGCTGCCATTCTTGCATTGACTCCTTAAAACGCGACCACTCGAAGAACGTGGGCTCAGCCTCCCAAAGAGGCGGAAGCGCATGTTATTCGGTAAATATCACTAAATAAAAGCAGACTGGCAAGGCAGAATATTCCAGAATTATAGAATAAAAATAGTTTTTGACTGTT
This sequence comes from Crenichthys baileyi, assembly GCA_036173005.1. NCBI lineage: Eukaryota > Metazoa > Chordata > Actinopteri > Cyprinodontiformes > Goodeidae > Crenichthys > Crenichthys baileyi. Next base: position 79,652 of record JAHHUM010000763.1, on the reverse strand, counting down.
GCATTGTTTTTAAGATCATATGGAGCAAAAAAAAAAAAGTAGTTTATTGCACAGCCCTTAGGCTCAGTGTGAGTTTGCATGTGGGAGCTGCGAAGGCAGAAAACAGAAACATGAGAAAAAACACAAAACTATGGTTTAGGAATGCATTGAAGTATTATCTGCTGTAGCTCATTTGTTAGTCTAACTTTGCCCACTATTTAAAAGTAGATGTCAAAATCTAATCTGGTATCTGCTGCAACATATTTTATTTTTTTGGTCTTTTAGGTTACAAGAGATTGACTTTTTGAAATAAAGTTGTGTATTGTGGAATAAATATGATCTTGTATTGCTAGTTTTAAAAACTTCTCCGATGCTAAACGGAGATGTTAGTGGAGCATCATTTTTCTGCAGTAACAGGAGACAAGATGTCCTCATCGCCATCTAGCATAATTTAGATCTTCTTGCCTTTGTATTCACACGTATTTCTTATTGATCCCACTATTTGGACAGCACATCCGCAAACGAGAGTTCTCTCTAAGTATTGCTTTAAGTAAGTCGAGCCCCCCCACGCTGTCTGCACTATGCTCACGCCTCTGGTGTGAAAGAAATGTCCCCCCCACCTCCCCGCAGGAATCTCGAGTATTTTCTGAGAGTCCGTAGTCTTGCTCTTTTATGGTCTGTTTTTTGGTTTATATTAAATGTTTTCATTACAGCAACGGTTTGCATGCTGTCTTTTTACAAAAATGAATCTCTTATCTAAGGTGATGTAGGTCTGGAACATGGTAATAACAAAGGTTTCATTGTAGCCCTGTTGAGTGTTGTCGTGTTGGAAGGCGGACCTTTGTTCTCTCCGTGTTGCCCTGTAGTTAGCTTCATCCAAATTCCCATTAAGTCTGACCTCTTTCCTTGTCATCGCAGAAGAAAAGCATCCCCAAAGCATGATGCTGCCCCCACCGTGTCTCCCAGTTGGGATGGTGTGTTCAGGGTGCCAGCTGGTTTTGGTTTTCCACCACACATGGTGTTTTGTTTCAATAGGCTGTCACATAAAGTCTGATTCAAATATACTGTAATACTTTTGCAGGGTAGATTAAAAGCTCACATGTAGAATATTTCGACCACATGAAAACTGGTCATGTCTTACTCATGTGAAATATTCAGATTTTTCTCTGTTTGTATCTTACATCTCGTTCCTTAATTGTTTTGTCTTTCTTTCCTTTTCCTTCCCATAGATCTGGGGTCTTTGCCCTGGGATGATTTGGAAAATGATCTTCCAGATGATTTGCTCCCTAATGGAGGAGAGTTGAGCCAGTTAAGTGGGTTGTCTTCTAATGGTGGAGGAACACCTGGAGGTGGTGGACCCAGTGGTGCCGGAGGAGGTCTTGGTGGGGGTACCTCCGTTGTTCCAGATGCAGCCGCCAAACATAAGCAGCTCTCGGAGCTTCTTCGAGCTGGTAGCACCTCCAGCATCACAAGCATGGGGCTCAACTCAGCAAGCCCTCAGCCTGGCGGCATTGGCCCTCAACTCGGGACACCCCTGCGCAAGAGCCCCCTTGGTCAGGGTTCTCCTAACAGCCACTCGTCTCCTCAGGGCCAAAAACCAGGAACACCAACCGGAGTAGTAGGACCGAACAGTAACAGTAATACTTCAGCTATGGGTTTGAGCTCAACAGGATTCAACCAAGCTATGATAAATAACAGCCCCGGGCATGCAGGACTACTAGGTCAAGGGGGGCAGCCTCAGCCCGGGCAGTTGATGAATGGTGGTCTTGTACCCAGCGCCGGTAGGGGACGGGGTGCCGGTGTAGCAGGTATGCAGTATCAAGGACCGACAATACCGGGAAGCGCACCTGGACCGGGAGCATCTGGGAGTGCGTTGGTAGAGACACTTAGCCAGGGAGGACAGCAGATGGGAGCTCACACCACCCAGCAGGCAGGCAATATGAACAAGGTGAGTCATGCTACCGTCATTCCAAAAAATAAGTTTGCACACGCATGTTCAGGCTGACACGATATTCAGACAAACATATATGTCTCTTCCTGTTGTTTGAATAGAGCTGTTAGTCATTCATAGATTATTTGGAGTTGGTTGTGGGTGGAAACTTTTAAAACTGAACTCTTTTTATCATGACTCGGTTAAAGGCTCTTTTTCTTTGTATAGATTAGCTAAAACTGCTGGTTAAAGATGTGTTTTGTTATCTGCTTGGTGGGCCCTATTCATCCTGTGTTGCTCAACAGTTTGAGGCACCATTATTATGTCAAATAGTTGATCCAATTTCTCCTGGAAGTTTCTAAACTCATGTTGAGGCATTCTTTGTCAGTCAACACATTCTGTGCTTTTTATTTTGGATCTCAACCTTTTTTTGAAACCACAGTGTTTTTTCTAATAAAGTAAAGTAATGAAACAATATAATTACAGTATCAGAATATCCCTAACGTTCTTATTAAGGGAAAACCAATCAGTAGGTGAGAGTTTGGCACCCATTTAGAATATCCTAGATGTGATATAATAGATGACTTTGCTGGTGTCGGTTGATGGTTTTGCTTTATTGCAGAACTATGATCTAAAAAGGGGCTTGTGATTTATGGTGATTTTCCATCACATATTTGTTGATGATCTCCTTGATTTAGCAGGGAAGTTCCCACTGGTTTTGACTAATTTACACTTCAACTGTCAACTTTAGTTTGGGCCGGCCATTTGGTAATGTTTCACTGTTTATCATTAGCGGCTTTAACTTTACAACTGAACAGGGGGGTAAAGAGGGGAGGGGCATGGAGGTAGCTGGTCATTTCCCCAGGTCACCATTTGGTTCCCCGTGACGCTGTCTGCTGTCAGACATTTTCCTGTTTATTCATATCCGTAGTAGAACGTAGCCATTGATCGCGGGGAGTTACTCACAACTATTGGAAAATCTCTGTGCAGGGAGAGGGAGAAGTAGCGCTGATGTATTACCATAGTGACCGCACTACAGCGGTCCTAAATTAGGAGACGCCTGTTTGACCGTGTTGTATTTAAGGTAAACTTCACTGCATTCCTATTTATTTGTTAGAGGAACCACTAGAGGAAGTTCTAGTTAGGGTAAATAACTTGCTGGTGGTAACTTCACGTTTTGGACAGGAAGTGTTTTTGACTTGTCCATGCGGGTAGCTGCAAATTTCAGTTGATTTTGAAGGTGTTGATTGTGGGACGGGGGGTTTCTTTCAATGATGCCAAACAGTCATCACAACTGCCTTTGGTTTAGGTGGATCAAGCTAACATTAGGGCTCTGGAATGGCCCCGAGCTCAAGTGTACTAGAAATATGCTGTTAAGCTGGGACAGATCCAAGAAACCAAGCAGTTCTGGAAAAAAGAGTGGCCAATTATCGACCCAGAATTAGGCCAAAATAATGATTTAAATGTGAGTTACAGAAAATGCACAATATATTTAACGTTGTTCATCCAGTTCCTGTCTTTATAATTGTTTGATGATTCTTGGGTGGTTGTTCCACCCTGTAAAAATTGTTCAAATCAGTCATTAAGAGCCAAAAATCGATGTAAAATTGATGCCCTTGATGTAAACCTCCCACTGGCACTGTTCATGTGTCTGTCTCTAAGTTAATCACACAGGCGAACAGGTGTAAAAGTATCGGACAAACATAATGTACAGTAACACAAGGTGGTTCACATTGATCTTCTCCCCACAACAAAAACAAACATCACAAATCTTTATTGAGCCTAAACACTATGTTGTAAAACAGTTTGTGGGCAAAAGCTGCCATCATTCCTTCTCAACGCGGTTTTCTTTTCTGTAAAGTATTCAAAAAGGAGAAAGTTGATGCCCACAAGCTCTGTCTGGTTTACCGGCCGCCTACTTTACCTCATCAGTGAGGCAGGGAGAGACAAATAAAATACCTTTTAATCACTTGCAATTACAAATGACTTTCATGGAGAGATGTTGGCCGGCTCCCCATGAAACCCCAGTCTGGCAGCAGAGCGCTGAGGTGATAGTTGGCTTCTGTGCTGTCTGCCAGCACGTGGAGTGTGTCTGAAGGGGGAGGATAGGGCCTGAATGGGAAGAGTGACGGAGGGGGGAGTGTTTGTGTGTGTCCTCCTGCTCAGCTGTGTTGAAAGGCTGCCAGCGTCTGGTCGTCTCAGCTGGGTCTTTTTTATCTGGTCTGTTGGAGCGGTGTCAACAGCCTGAGGAGATGCTGCCTAGCATGGCAGACGCTGCTCTGGTCTCCGGCTTCATGGACGAGAGAGCAGCAGCAAGTTAACCAGTGTGTGAAGGATGGCGATGTAGAAAATGATCCTTCAGTGTTTTTTTTTTTTTTTTTTGTCATTTCAATTTCAGTTTTTTCTTTCTTTATTTCAAATTCCAACATTTTTCTCAGTTGTAGTGTTTTACGAGTACACATCTTCTAAACACCTAAAGAGCATCTATTTATAAGAATAATGTACCAGATTTCTATGATTTTAAGTTTTTACTTTCAATTTATTCCAAATAAATATGGGTTGGATTTCTATTAATTTGCTAATAAAACTACCTGTTTGTTTTTTAAAAAAGCATTTAGAAACAGAAATCTTGTATTGCACCGAATCATTGTATACATCTGTATATTAGGAGCGTCACTTTTTCAATTTAAATAGAGCTACAACTAGCGATTAAGTTGCTAGTCAATTAATTATCAACTATTTTACCGATTAATCAGTTAATAATCGGATAGCAGAAGGTGCCTAATGGGAAATGTTTCGCAGAATTTGAACCAGGTGAAGCTCAAACTGCCACTTGAGGAGTTCTGGACAGAGCATATTTATAGTCAAAGAAAGTTTTTCGCCTTAAATGCAAAATATATATATTTTTTGTAAAGCTTTGCCTTAATTACTGCTCTGAGTGGGTTGTATTTTCAGCAAACGGCATGTTTTAGAGCCTGTATACTCCAGTTAACGATAATTCGATTACTAAATTAGTTGAAACATTTTCTAATACATCTTAAAAACTCCAACCCGCTGTTGATGTTTTTGCGGTTTCATCCGTTGGAATCACTCACTGCGAACTTGGCTGTTGGCTTCCTTGGCTCACAGAGGGAGGAGGAGGAGGAATGTGGGCCGATTCAGTTGTTATAGGTTGATTCCAGTCATGCTGAGCTGTCATGGCACCCGAGCATCTCTGGACTAATTTAGACATAATTGGGGACAATTACTCTGGCATGGCTACAGTAGTGCTTGTTTTGGCAGGAGCGGCATCTTGTAATGACGAATTGGCCCCCAAACGGCAGAGCGTTTGCTGTGTGTGGTTGGTAGAGCAGTGAAAAACGCTCATGATCCTCATGGCACCTGTGATCAGGACAGAGTGAATATGTTTGTTTGTTTGAACTGGGAAATGTGAATATTATGTTCAGGCCCCTAAAAAAAAAAAATAATCTATAACGTAGCTTGTCCTGGACATTAAACACTGTTAAATATCATCTCTGTCATCTTTAGATGGGCCTAGGTAGCAATGGAAGTCCGTTTGGGGCTCAGCCTTCTGGTCAGGGTGCTGCTGGACCGGGACAGCAGCTAAGTCCTTAGCAGCAGCTCCAGAACAAAGCTGCTCTTGCCAGCAGCCTGCCATCATTCCCCAGTGACCTTAAAGGGGCCGCTGTCATTAGTGTGTCAAATGTGGTCAGTCTTTTTTACATAGATTTACACATAACCTTTGCTTGTGAACACAGCATTTTATTCATTTGTATGTTTGCAGTAAAATAAAGGAGCTACAGTTCATCTTTAATACTGGATGAGCAACATTTATTTCAAGGTTTAGTTTTTGCCCGAAATGAATTGACTTCTTTCTGCGTACTTTGATTATGAGAGGTAACAGACTGAGGTATTCTTAAACGATTATGGTGAAGTTTTCAATGATTTCTAAAGGAGTTAGTTGTACAAGCGCTCACATACATTTGATCTCAACTGGGTGACAGTTTGGATTCAAATACCTCCGAATTGTTGTTGGAGCAAAACATAAAAAACACTGAATAAATGTAGAGGCTTGATTGGATTGGTGGCTGTTATTACACCTAAAATGAAATGGAGCCGCTTGTCCATATGTAGTAGTAACTGAGTAAGACGTTCTGAATCATATATATTGATAAGTAGGCTTTGATTGGTCTCAAAAGTGTGTTGGAAAAAAAGTATGGCGGTATATGCACAATGATTTGAAACAAAAATGTACAGCATGATCTAAAGGTCAGAGTTGATGGGAAGATAGATGGAGCTGAATACAGGGCAATCCTGGAAGAAACCCTGTTAGAGGCTGCAAAAGCCTTGAAACTGGAGCAGAGGTTCACCTTCCAGCAGGACAGCACTAAACAGCCTGAGCTAAGATGCAATGATTAAAGCATATCCATGTGTTAGAATGTCCCAGTCATAGTTGAGACCTAAATGTGATTGATGATCTAAGACCTAAAAATACATGTCGAGACACTTTTCCTCCAACCCTACGAAGCCTGGGCCATGTAACAAAGAAAAATGAGCAGAAATTTCAGTTTTAGATACTTAATTGGTGCTGGAGACAAAACCCAAAGTCTGTAACTGCAACAAAAGGTGGGTTCTACAGAGTATTGACCCGGGGCGGCTGAATGCAAACTGCATACCAAACTTAAAGACATCAGTTTGGACAAGAAATTAAACAACTGTCATTTTCTTCCACTTCGCAGCTGTGGACGCTTTTGCAAGGCACTGCAAATAGATTTATAGATAACCTTATTTTGATTATTTAAAACATACAACAAAGATTTCACAATTATGGTGCAAAAAAATAACCAAAGTAATTAAACCTTTAGTTTGAAGCTGAAAAGGAGGAATCGTTCCTACTGCTGGTGCAATGATGTAACATTATAACACGTTTTATAAGGTAATCATTTATTACTTTGATAAATGTTTATCTTTTTTGTGAGAAAAACTGTAGCAGCCTTCTTTCAGTCACCTGGCTGGCAGTGCTCAGCAGCATTAAGAGCTGGGGGGGGGGACACTGTGTTATCCGTGCTTCATAGTGTCAGAGAAAACTCGACTCAATCCAGCACTTTCTCCGGCCCCTCATTAACAACAATAAACCCCAGGAATGAAATGGTGGATTCATCAGATGGTTTTGATACTGGGAATCTTTTACAACGTTGGTGTAACCGGCCTGAGCCAAATAATAGTACTTTTGTAGAACATAAAAAGATGAAGGATTTTTCTGTAATTCACCACAACGTTGACATTAGTTTACTGTGCTCAGCAGCTCCAGCAACCACCGCAGCAGCAGGCAGGGATGCTCCCGCTGGCCAGCAGCGGAGGTGTGGCGGTGCCTTCGGCGGGGCCAACAGCTGACCCCGAGAAGCGCAAGCTGATCCAGCAGCAGCTGGTCCTGCTACTTCACGCACACAAGTGCCAGAGAAGAGAGCAGGCTAACGGGGAAGTGAGAGCCTGCGCCCTGCCCCACTGCCGCACCATGAAGAACGTCCTTAACCACATGACCCACTGCCAGGCGGGCAAATCCTGCCAAGGTACGTTGCACAAATTTGAGTCTATGTCAATATGAAATTGATACGGACCAGTTCGTACTTGAACACACTGGGGCTGGCATTGGGGACCAGTCTGATGTCATAGTCAGGATTTTACAAAAGCAAAAAAGACAGATTTGGTAAACTTTTTAAGACAATGTTTAGATAATGTTGCTTCATCTTGGCCAAATAAGACGCTACCAGCATCCCTGTGTATTCTGGAAAAGAATTAAATGTGATTAAAGTATTTTTCAGGCCTGCATGAAATTGCCCAAAGAAACTTTATTCCCATTGCCTATAAATTCTGTCACCCGACCTTTAGATCTCTGTCCAACCATCCATCCTTTTTACTGTCTTGTGGTTTGAACAAGTTCCATATTTCAAAGCACCATTGAAATCCCCCCATAAACTCATAGTAAATTTTTCTGTTCATACTTTCAAAAAGGGGTTAAAAAGAACATAGAAATCTGAGTCGGGAAAAGTATGGAAATTTGACCTGAAAACTGTGTAGAAACCCTCATAAAAGAGAGATCATTTCACTTCTCTTGCTTTTGTTTTATATTAATTTATTTAAAGTGTATATTTCATAACTTTTGTACTTACTTATGATCCTAATATTTTGTTTTTATACAAACATTAAATCTACATCTCTGTGGATCGGTCTTAAAGCCTGATCCAACACGGTTCTAGTGTTTGTAGCATGTTTTTACAGATGTCATGTATTTAGCATGGAATATATTTGTCAGAAAGGGATTTCTAATCAGATAAGCAGCCTTTACTGAGCCCTCACAAGAAGTGCATTGAGTTGCCCTCCAAGAAATTCGGTTGTTTGTCTCTAGTGAGCCAAACAAACTGTCTTCCAGGAATTAGATTAGTGGAATTTGTCTTTACTTTGTGTATTTATTTTTTTGTGTGTCTGGCAAACAAATATGCTAAACCTTTAATCCTTTGCAGTGGCTCACTGTGCATCGTCCAGACAGATCATCTCCCATTGGAAAAACTGCACACGACACGACTGTCCGGTCTGCCTCCCGTTGAAGAATGCGAGCGATAAGCGAACCCAGCAGCGTGAGTTCAACTAGATTTTCTTACCTGCAGGCATCAAACACAGAAAGCTATTGACTCTACTGTTTAAAAGAGCCAGTCGGGTGGACCTGGAGTCCCTTGGCTTTGCTTTGCAAATCCCACAGTTGTGATGACAGATTGCCACTAAAAGGCACAGAGTTTAGGTGTAGGTGCTACTGGAAAACTAGAGTCCGTGTTGAGTTTTTAGTCTGACACAGAGAAAAGTTGTAGATACGACGAAGGAGACATGGCCCTACTGAGCTATCGGCTTTTCAGTTGTTTACAGCTACTCCTCATTTCAACAGGCGCAAGTTTATCACATTTCTGCCTCGAGCTACATCTCTTTCTGTTTGAATTGTTAAGTCTCTTGTAAATGCTGCTGTAATATTTCATGGCCCATCATCTTTTCCCCTGCCCCTGACTAATTACAGGAGTTGGATACATTTTCCTCATTTTCTTTCCACTCTTTAGTCAGTGTTTATCTGTCTCTTCTTGGCTTGCTTGTTGGAGAACATGATGTATAATTTTGCATACAGAGGTGCTTTATATTATCTGCTTATTTTCACTTTTAAACTCTCAACTCAGAAAATCAGCCTTGTCTTCTGTCCCATCGGGGAGGCTCTGTGTTTCTGCAGTTTATTACTTTGTGATGTCATGTCCAAACTTTGCTGCAGTTCGAAAAGTGAATTTAATACATTAGAATGTGTGTTTAATTTTATGTTTAAGTGTATATTTAGAAACTTCTTTATCCCTCTGCGCAGCTCTGCTGAGTTCCCCAAACACAAGCCTCCAGAACCCCATGTCCTCTGTTGGCCTGGGCCAGACCAGTGCACCCACTATCAATACCTCAGCCCCTATAGACCCCAGCTCCATGCAGAGAGCCTACGCAGCACTGGGTCTGCCCTACAGCAGCCAGGCCGCTGGACAAGCTGCAGCTCAGCAGGCCCCAGGACAAACGACAGGAGCCCAGAACTCCCAGGCCCAGCAACAACAGCTTCCTCAGCAAATGAGACCCGTCAGCACCATTGGTAACATCAGCCAGGCACATCTTGTTTAAAAAAACTAAACAAACTCTAGGAACACTAGAAATACACCACCTAGAGTTTGTCACTAGTTATGTGAAGCTCTCAATTGCTACTAAGAATTTTAGCCTCATCTGATTTCTTGTTGAATCATATAAATAAAAACATTCAAAGTATCTGTTTTGTACAATCATGATAAAATAATTTTTATTTTAGTTTTAAAATGATCGTTCATCAACAGCAGCCCAAGGTTGTATCGCTGGAAATATACAAATGCAGTAAAATCCTCCAAGGTATTATTGGACACGTGTTTTATGAAGAAAACTTAACTAATGAGAATTGTGGCGCATCTGCTTTGCTCTTTAACAAGTGATGTCCAGATTAATATCGGAAAGAAAGAAAGCACTGAAAGTACGTTGTGCTTTTCGAAACGTATCTGAAACATTACGCATTAAGGTATAAGTGATATTAATTAACTACGGTACTGTCATTCAAATGCAACATATGTCCGCTCCAAGTTCCTTGGAGCCCGAAGAAAGCCTGCGTTGGAACACATGTTGAATTCTTCCTGTCTACGAACAACTGTAGCAGCTTCGCAGACAGGAAGGAGCCGGGGGGTGTTTTCAAAATAAAGTTGTCAGTCAGTCAGTCTAGCTGGTGCGCCTTTTAAGAGAGTGTTCATGGAAAGTTCTGGGCTATTTTTAATAAAACCTACTCAGGTTTTGGACAACCCTTTCTTTCCTTTCCTTTGGTTCTTTTGAAATAAAATATCAACAATAGATGTTGACTTGGTTACATTTTAAATGTTTATTTAGTGAATGCAAAATGTATCTGATAATGAAATATACCATAGAAGATGAAAAAATATAGTATGTAATAAAATGTGCAAAAATATGTTTAAACTGTGTTGTAGATGGAGCTTGTTGTCGTTGCTGATTCCTTTCTGTATGATCAGGTAACCAGATGCCGCTTGGAGGTGGGACAATGGGTGTGACTACTTCAGAACAGACAAACCTGCACACAGACTCCCTTTCCAACGCACTCAACACTAACAAGTCAGTCTCTGCCTCCTTCAGTATACCAGTAAAACACATTTTAATGTTGCCTCTTAGGGCATGTATGCTGTTCTGTTAATCAATTGATTAAAAGTGACGTATCTGTAACTTCTAACTGATTTTTCTCCGTTCCCACCCACAGTCAGCTGCTGGCAGACGCCTCAGCTGTGGGCCAGATGGGAAGCCTGCCCACAGCAGCACCTCTCTCTTCCACAGGTGCCAGGAAGGCCTGGCATGAGCACGTCACTCAGGACCTGCGCAATCACCTCGTACACAAACTGTAAGTGTAAGCCTCAAACCTCCATCTTCTGCTGTTGACAGCAGGCAAGTTTTTGATGCCGTTTTTTTCGGAATGCGGTGGTAGAAAGGGTCATCGCTTTAAGTTGTGCTTTTTTATGTTGCAGAGTACAAGCCATATTCCCTACCCCTGACCCGGCTGCTTTGAAGGACAGGCGAATGGAAAATCTGGTGGCCTATGCCAGAAAAGTTGAGGGGGACATGTATGAATCAGCTAACAGCCGGGTAAGACGGCTAAACCAGTGCCTGACTGAAATTACACGATGTCAATAAATATGTGCAGTATGTAAAATTTCTATCTTAAAATCTCAACATGCCCTCAAATTTTGTTTTTCTTTTTCTTTTTTTGCTGTCAGGATGAGTATTATCACTTCTTGGCTGAGAAAATTTACAAAATCCAGAAGGAACTGGAAGAGAAGAGGCGTTCAAGACTCCAGAAGCATATCATCCACCATGCACCTATGACTACCCAGGGGACGCAGCAGCCTGGCCTTCCCCAGCCTAATGCCTTGGGCCCGAGGCCACAGAGTGAGTACATGTCCACATATTCCAGTTAAGCTGGAGGAGGTTATTCCCATTTCTGCCTCATTTTTTTGTCTCAGTTGGTGCAGTGGTACTTTTATAATTCTACTTAGTTTGAAAATTGAGAGGTGTATTTTTATATTTTGAATGATATGTGAAATATACAATATATTGTTATATTGCCAGTTTGATTAATATTTATTCCGTTTGTTTCACAGATGGACCTGTTCCTCTCCCGAACATGCCAAATCAGATCATGAATCGCATGCAGGTTCCTCAAGGTACAGAAGTCATGTTAAAGAAGCGCACACAAGTCAAATGAGACTAAGTCATCAAAACAGACAGTAAATGGAAAACATTGTTCAAAATCTTAAAAATGTCCATCTCATTTTCCATTTAGCAGAATAATTACATAATGTCTTCATCTTCTGCCACAAAAGTGAGATTGTATCATCATTTTTGTTTAAGATAGGAAATATTTCTGTCAGCACTGATGAAAGCGACATATAAGCATGATACATTATTGTGAAGATAAACCATGATGACAAGAAGATCCATCCAAACAGAACATCTAAAATACGGCAATATCTTGTTTCAACACTGGAAAAAAATTCATTTTCTTTCCTTGAATGTGTTTAGCGAAGCCAAATAAAGATGGACACAACTATAATCAGAGATGTTTAACTAGAACATCTGAAGGTATGAAGACAGAAAAGCAGCATGCTCCAAAGAGGCTCCCTGCTGTTCTACACTGGATGTGTTAAAAACCAGTTCAGGGTTCAAGTTTGCCAGAAATCCAGAAAGAATGAATCAACTTCCTCTGTCATGTTGTTTTTGTGTACTGCTTCTGTGTTTCTGTTGCTGAACATGTTTTTTTTTTTATTGGTGGGTTGTTTCAGGTATGAACCAGTTCAACCACATGACCCTGTCCAACGCCCAGACGTCCATGGGACCCCGAGCAGCTTCTCCTATGTCCCATCCGCAGCAAATGAACATAAGCTCTGTCCCAGCGGTAAGAACAGGAAATATCTGTAACAATCCAGCGTTTTAGTAGGATGATCCAAATCCAGTTTATTTAAGACAAGCTAGTTTAACCTGAAAAGATGAGATATGTCACATGAACCACTTTTAACGGTTAGCACGGTGAAATTTTCAACGGTTAGTATTACCATTGTAACTTAAACCCTTCGTTCATTCTTAATCAATTGTTTTTTAATAATTAAAAGATAAGATACAACTTACTCCAAACCCTTCAAGATAAGAGCCCGAATCAAATGCACTGTATTCTTGAGTTCAATATTGAACATTTATTAATATTACTATAATTATATAGTAACTTCTATAGTGAATTTGAAAAAACACTATTGTTGAAAGGTGCAGTACAAATAAAGATTTATCATTATATATTTTGTGTAATATTGGTAAACTGTATTTTGAGAGCATTTCAGCCCAAATTAAAAATGTGTTTGAATGTCAAAGTTCAAAGGTAGGCAGTTACCGTTTTAAATTTGTTCTGGTGATACTGTTGATGTTTGTGTTTCTCTCTGGTATGTTTTAGTGTTTCTCTGCTGCTCATAATCTTATTTTCTGTCCCTGCAGGTGGGGATGTCGCCCTCCAGGATGCCCCAGGCGCAGGGCATGATGCCTGGACACAGCAACATGGTCGGCCAGACGCCTAGTCAGGGCCAGTTCCTGTCTCAGACCCAGTTCACACCCGGATCTGGTGCAGTTTCTGTGTCCAGTGCCATGAATGTCACCGTGGGTCCTGGCATGGGCCAGCCACAGGCGCAGGCTCCTGTCACCCAGGTGAGACAAGAGGGGTGTGGAGCTGCAGAACTGATCTCATGACTAATTTGACATTCTAACCTTTTCTAAAGACGTCACAAAATCATGTTAGTTTCAGATTATTCCTTAAACAACTAAAAGAAACTACATTAACCAGTGACTCTTTTATATTGATCATACCATTCACAGTGTGCTCTCTTAACCCTGAATTGTTTGTGGTGTTGTCCATTTGACATATTATTGTGTGATTGTCCGCCTGCTCTGTGTGTCCTTTTCTCTAGCAGCAGCAACAGAACGCTAACCTCCCCATGAATGCACTGGGGCCCCCGCTGGGCCCTCAGCTAGCCTCCTCCCAAACCCCCTTGCACTCCAAGCCTCCACCCACTGCTTCCTCGGCCTCCTCCGCTGGCGTGGCCACTAACCTGCCGCATCCCCAGTCCTCCAGCCGCAGCTCCACCCCCACCCTCCCCGGCCCCGTCCCGGTCCTAACCCAGGGGGCCACCCCACCCTGCCCCTCTCAGCCCCAACCCCAGGCGGAGCTACCTGCAGCGGCACAGACGCAGCCCCTGCCTCAGCCCCCCACCACGCCGGTGAGACAGAGTCCCTCCGCATGCCATCCAATTTTGACTCCCCCTTCCTGTCCGTGCAAACTTCAGACCCTCTGATCGCCATCTACCCACTCATCCCATTCACATCTACCTTTCTAATAACTGCACTCTCACCATTGTCTATAGCCACCATCACAAAGGGAATGTCACATGTTTTATAATACGGGAGCAATGGTGAACGTAAGAGGCTTGTTTATGTGTCATCAGCTGCAGCCCTGCATGCAGAAAAAGGGGTGGGGGGTGACACTGCGCTCATAAACCTAATATTTGAATCCTTCCCCTTCCTTCATCCTCTCCTTTATCTTTTTTTTGTCTCAGCTGTCTCAGCCAGGGGCCAGTTTGGAAAGCAGAGTACCCACCCCTGCCTCCGCCGCCAGCGCTGACCTTCACTCGCAGCACGTCGCAGCTGACCTGCCTGCCCAGGAGGTCAAAGCAGAAACACAAATTGACCAACAGGAGTTTGAAGCTGCTGGTGGGAAAACTGAACCCAAGACAGAGGTGGGCTTGAGTAATACAGTAAATGTTATGCTGCGTTCAGACCAAACGCGGTTTGAGCATCAGGGGCGTCTGGTTTTCATGCAAAGTCTATGTGGACGCGCCTCTTGGAGCGGCGAGAGGTCCTGCGGCGCGTTTCACGAGTCCGGCGCATCGCATCTTGACGCGTTTCGAGCGTTTCAAACCTCTTACGCGCGTTACGCGCATCCAAAGCATCCGAAGCTTTGCGTCAACCAATCAGAGAAGCTCAGCTTTCTGACGTAGTGATGTATTTTATCATGTGACGGAAAGACCACAAAGATCCCAGGAAAAAATACAATGGAGGATGGACTTATCAATGCGGGTTCAAACTGGGCCGGGGACAGACGAAAATAGCGCTGAAAGCGATCCTCCTCTGCGCGCATCTCCTGGAGCAAGTGGTGAAATTCTCCAAACTCTGAACGCCTCTGAATTGTCTGGTGAATCCAGACACGGCGCAGAGGCGCCCGACGATGACGTTCTCTTGCTTTATTCAGCAAATAAAACCAAGCCACTCTCTCGATTGCATCCACCATTGTACACAAGAGACAGGGAAAGGAAGCTCCTCCCAACGCGCGTCTGTTCACAGTTTTTTGACGCGCGTCGAGAGTTCAAGTGCACAAGCGTCCAACTTGAGCGCCTTTTTGACGCTCAAACCGCGTTTGGTCTGAACACAGCATTAGGGTTGTCACTTAACGACTTTTTTTTTCTTTGATTAATATAAAATGATGAATTTTCTTCCAAAATAAGTTAGTTTTTTTTTTTAGGCATTAAAAAAATAACTACTAGATAAAATGATCATAGCTGAAAGGGATGTCAGTTGATTTTCACAATTTTTACACGTTTCTCAATAAAACCTGACCCTGGTATGATGATTACTCTCTTGACGACAGACTGAGAACGACTCTGCTGCAGTGAAGAAGGAGGAGCCGGAGGAAAAGCCAGAGCCAATGGAGGTGGAGGAGAAAAAGCCAGAAATCAAGACAGAACCCAAAGAAGAGGAGGAGAATGGACCTAATGGCACAAGCTCCTCGTCTCCCTCCCAGTCACGGCGGAAAAGTGAGTCTTGGGCTAACGGATCTTGGAATATTTGGGAGGCCATTTACTCCCAAAATAGCTTGCCTTTATTTATTTTTTCCTGTGTGCTTCAGATCTGTAATCATGTTCCACCTGCCTAAAATGACCATGGGGGGCATCTTTTAGAGCTGTTTCTGTGGGGTCAAAACGGTCGTCATTTACATGTTGGTACTTTAAAATTGCTTGAGAAAAATTACTGACAGGGACCCTGCGCAGCCTGTAAAAGTCTTGAAATGAATGGAATTTGATTCATGTGTTTTCCAGATTTTGACAAGTATGTTAAAAGAAGTTAAGAGTATGGAAAATATTTGTATTTCAAACCTTTGTGGTCCCATCCCGTTGTCTAAAAGTTGTATCTTTCATTTCATCCACCTATTGATCTGTATTTTTGTCTATCCATCCGTCATCCCTTTTTCCATCCACCTATCACTGTGATTCCATCCGTCCCTCCCGATGCAGCTACTAATTATTGAAGTACTGTGCAGTCGGGCCAGGTCTGTCCAGTGTTGGTTTAGCACCCATGAATTGACATTGAGGTTGATGGATCTCATTATTATGGCTCCTTAAGAGTTTGGAGGTTTATACGCAGCAAACACAGAAGCTAAGATGTGCCCAGTGATCAGATTGATTCAAACTTCAGAGCCAAATGCTGCAAAAATGGTGACATTTCATTATCTATAATTACTCTTTTATTTTATTTGAATTTAATATGACTAATTTAAAAATGAACACCATTGTATGTTACCTGTTAAACAATATAAGGCAGTCCCATTTTACAAGCGCATTTTATTCCACAGCACTCTGCACCCAGTAGTATAAAATGTGCATTTTTATCATTCATTTTATGGTAAACCTTTTTAGCTTAACTTGCCTGTTTTTCACATAACATAGCGTGCCTCTTTGTTTATCTTTAGTATTCAAGCCTGAGGAGTTGCGGCAGGCTCTGATGCCGACTCTGGAGTCTCTTTATAGGCAGGACCCGGAATCGTTGCCGTTCAGACAGCCTGTGGATCCCATGCTCCTGGGTATCCCGGTATGTACCGCAAAATCTCCCTTTCACCTCAAACAAAACCATAAAGACTTAAAACTATGTCTGATGGGATTAGTGGACGTACTTGTGCACTATTTTAACCTGTGTATTCTTTTCCTCTCCGTGTTGCCCTAGGACTACTTTGATATAGTTAAGAACCCCATAGATCTGTCTACAATAAAGCGTAAGCTTGACACTGGACAGTACCAAGAGCCCTGGCAGTATGTGGATGATGTGTGGCTGATGTTCAACAACGCCTGGCTTTACAACCGCAAGACGTCCCGTGTCTACAAGTACTGCTCTAAGCTGGCGGAGGTTTTTGAGTCCGAGATTGACCCGGTCATGCAGGGTCTGGGCTACTGCTGCGGGAGGAAGGTAAGATGGGCATGCTCAGAGTTTCGGGAAGTAAAATAGAAAGCGCGTAATTTTATATTTTTATTTCATCCTCACATCAATGCAAGCATTTTCCCTACTTTTATCCGAGGTGGTTGCTCTTCACTTGTACGGGCCAAATACCTAATTTACCTGCCGCTCTAATAAAGCAACTCTTTATTTGAATGAAACAATGTCTTTTAAATGGTCCTGGCAGGGATGGAGGCAGGATTTCAAAATAAGATCCAGCTCCTCCTCTTATTTCCATGTTAAACACATGCGCATCAGGAGTAAGTGAAAAAATTAACTTAAACTGAATATCAGTGACTGTAAAGTGTCTCAATGTTCAGACTTTATTCATTTGCTGTGGTTCCTTATGCATCTGATTAAGTTTTAAACTATGATAATTGTGTATTTACTTTAAAACACTGCATGCAGTGAGCATCTTATCTGTTTGAATTGTCTGCAAACCAGATGTTATCACAGTTTTTGTTCATATAGACGAGCTTTTAAAGTAATTAGACAAAACACACAATCTGAATTCATTCCTGAATTTTGCACATTCAAGTGCAGTTAATCCTGATTAAGAATTTTCATATTTGCCTAGCACTAATAGATACAGATAGATGAAGACAGAGATAAAACAAATCTAGACAGATGGGTGAGAACAGATGGAAACAGAAAAATGAAAAGATAAATATATAGATGAATACATGGACTTATACATAAAGGAGTGTTTATTCAATAACTATTAAATTCTGTTGTGTTTATATTGATTTTTATGTCATGTAGCCTTATTGCTGTGATTGATAGAAACAAAAAAACAATGACCGGTACGCCCCCAATCTAGCTCATCTGTTTTTAAAGATGTATCTGCCTACAGCTACTATCTTCAGTTAACTCATGTCTTTCTCCTGCTGTGTTTTCACCCTGAGAAATTTGTGCTAAGCTAACGCTAGTATTTTTCCTGGCTGTTTTGATTTGACTTGTTGGTAAATTAGCTCTTTTATATATTTCATTGTGGTTCAGCTTCCAGATCCAGCTGTTCTCCTGCTTCGTGCATTTAACATGAAATTTAATGTATACTACAGTCTGTCAGTGTGAATGAAATTGTTAATGGTGGGAAAAAACATTTTCTGATTGTTTAAAATCCTTTGATCCAGACCCTGTATGAAATATGCTTTGGATTTGCCCTGCATTGCAGTGTGTACTGCTTTCTTTCCTCAGTGCTTTTATTGAGGATTATTAATGCAGCTTGAATAGCTTTTCATATGAACAGTTTCCAGTATGGAGATCTATTCTGCAATGTTTATTGCCGCCTCGCTTTTTCAACCCATACCTGAAGCTGGGCGAAAGGCTGCATCCAAAATGTCTGAAAGTTGAATGGTCAAAGCAGTTTTTCAGCTTCTGATTGAAAACGCCTGCTGATGTTTTTTTTTTTTTTGACCGACTCATTGTTTCCGCAGTTCGAGTTCTCCCCTCAAACTCTCTGTTGCTATGGCAAGCAGCTCTGCACCATACCTACTGGAGGCACTTACTACAGCTACCAAAACAGGTATGTCTGCACCATGTTTTTTTTCTTCTTTCCTCAAAATGTCTGAGTTAATTGTATGTTTAAATTCTAAGGTTTGAAAAGTCCTTATTTGCATGCAGAGTTGTCTTTAGTGTATGTAAAGCTGATTAGAGGCACTTGAGCTGTGTTGCCCATCCCCTGCAGCAAGGTTCTGTTCATCTGATCCATGTTGGACTGTTATATTGGTGGCTACTGCTTTAGTGGTTAAGCTTCCCTGTCCTGAAGCAGCCGGACATTATAAAATGTTTGTTCTCACACCTATTAACTGCCAACTTTCCAGCATCGCGAAGAAGGTAAAATGCTTCAACCCCAAGGACCATCGGGCACTGAGAGGGACAACAATCTATGGGAAGGACTGAGATCTCAGTGTAGCTCTTCTCTCTTATAATAAGCAACAAAATGGTCTTTGTTCAAGGCTGCAAACGTATTTATTACCTGCTGCCTAGCAGCTGAAATGTGGCACATTATTACTCATATTTTGGTTTTTTTCCTCCCCCTGCTGTATGAATAGTGCAACTGCAACTTTTTTCACCCCTCACCAAGGCACTTAGCAGCATTAGAGAGAGAGCATCAGACCATGGCAGCACAGCTCATTTACACTCTCAATGGGAGCTCAAGGATTCCCCGCTGTCTGTTAGAAAACATTAAAACATGTTATTGTTTGTGCACAGCTCAGTAGGAAACACACAACAAGTAGCATAACATCAGCTCATCTGGCTTCAAAGTTGTACGCACCTCACCGCGACCTTTTTTAGATTGAGTTAGGCTAAATTGACAGCGTGTGAATGTGTTTTTTTTGTTTTGTTTTTAAGATATCATTTCTGTGAAAAATGCTTCAATGAGATCCAGGGAGACAGCGTGACGTTAGGAGATGATCCTGCACAGCCGCAGACGTAAGTAAATGGACCATTGAGTAACGCTAAATTAATTCAGACACCCAGTTCCTCAGAATGGCGGCCATCTTTGTTGTGAACACGGCACTGCCTAAGAGCATATTTTTTGTGGGGGTTTTTTTTGTTGTATTTTCAGGTCACACATTTGGTGAGAATGATAATAATGTTTCTTTCCTTCTTGTTTTTATAAACGTTTCAGAATGATATCAAAAGACCAGTTTGAACGCAAGAAGAATGACGTTCTCGACCCTGAACCGTAAGTGGAACAAATACTGTCGAAGCATATTTTCCTTAGCTTCATTTCCTAAAATGACTGCCTTTGCAATGAGATGCTATTTTAGTTGTTCCGCTGCACATCTGCTTCGCATTGAATTCATTTAAATCTGAAGTTTCTCTTCACCACATCCAGCCTATCTTGTGTCTTTTAGATCTTGCTGATAATTACAAACATTTTGTTCTCAATGAAGCCTTTGTACGGTTTTTCAGAGCGGCTGCTGAGTGTGTCACCAACTCTGTTTACTATTGAAACACAGGTGCTAACCACGTTGCTAACCAGTACCGCAGATTTTGTGTAATTCATTGCAGAATCATTATACTGAACCTACCTCAAAGGAACTCCTTCATGGCCAAACTTGAAAAGCGTTACCGCAGGAGGAAACGAGTGGAGATGTCTGTCGGGGGGTTTCTGCCAGCTTTTAAAGTCAGAAAAACTCTTAAATTTAGTAATTCTCATTTTAGGCTTTAAAAAGTCACAGGTTTCCAGTCCTGGGTCTTATAGTGTATCCAGTGAAGTCTTTAATGATTTTATCTTGGGTCATATACAGCCTGGCAGTGTTCATTTGTTCTGAGTTTTCTAGTTCTGGCTGAGGAATACTTTGTTCAGTTTTATCCCCCAGTCTCCCCAACCACTCTCTGTCACCTTTAGTATCTCAGGCACTAAAAGTACCCATCCAATGTGGGCAGCAAGGGCAGTTAGAATCCATCCAGTGTGTAGATGTAAATGAATGAGCCTTAAAATATAATATTCAGTCCCAGTTATTGGGTCCAAGGAGCCATTTTAAATTTCACACCGATATTCCAATGAGATATGTTGTGCAGCTCCATTTTTCCTCTACCTCGGGTGTTTCTTATGCGTGTCTCCACTGTGGGATCTAAAACCAGACTGTAGATTACGTCCTCCAACTCCGGGTGGCTCCTCCTCCTGTGTCGCTGCGATCTGGGAGCATAGATCTCTGCCCCAACATTGGACACAGTCCAGATTGTGAAGTTCAGAGCAGTTAATCTGGTTTAAAACAGCTTTAACCTCAGATTGTTTCATAGTGGTTGTGGTTTAAAATCCAAGAGCCAAATTATAACAGATTTTCAAGGAGCTGCTCCAGATTACAGGCGGGGACGGGTTTCAGTCACAAAGTTGACTTGATTTTCAGGGCTAAAACCATAACTGATGATTCTGTCGCATCAACTTCACGTTTGTAACTTCTGTTGAGTCACTCTAAATGAAAACACTCAACTGTAGCAAACCTACATGAAATTTGCCCACACAGACGGCCGCTACTGCGATCCTCCTTCCTTAGCGCTCCTCTGCAGTTGTGATTGTTTTGAATTGTTTCAGGGAACATATTTACCCAGCAATCATGTTTATGCGGCAGTTTAAATTTCGAAGAAGAAAAAAAAGACTTTGACAGGGACTGTTTCTCCCACAGCCTCTAGCATCGTTGCCTCATTTTATTCATTCCTGCATTTTAAAGGTAATACATTTAAACAGGGAGGGGACTGAAACGGAATATTCAGTGTTCAACAACATCCCACCACAAAACTGCTATTTTTCATTAGGGTTCATTCAAAATGTTCTGCCTTCTAATCGGGGCCGTTTTCCTGGCCTGGATGCTTGCAGCTCCGTGTTATGAACATAGTATTACTAGTTTATAAGATGGCCAGCTAGTGTTTGTAAATCCAAACTGAAATGGGATGAGTCATCCACGAACTCAGACTTGATCAGTAACGTTTGGTGGAAATATGCTAGATTTATACAGGACCAACTCAAAAACTTTACCTGTAATCTGAAATCCTCACATTAAACATCATTAATTTTCGGATCATATATTTTTTTTACCCTCCAGGTTTGTTGAATGTAAAGACTGCGGACGCAAAATGCACCAGATCTGTGTTTTACACTACGAGGTTATTTGGCCTTCAGGGTGAGATGTCCTTTCACGGACATTTTTTGCTGTAGATTTTTTTTCTTTATTTAAATCTCTTTTTCGGGTCAGATAAACAAAGTAAATTTTTTATTTCTTAATTTTTTTTCAGATTCATCTGTGACAACTGTTTGAAGAAAAGTGGAAAATCACGGAAGGAAAACAAGTTCACTGCTAAAAGTCAGTACTCCCAAATCGCAGCTCCTTTGACCAGCTCTGATGTTTTATGCACTTTTATTAAGAATATTGTGGTTTTGCAATAATCCTAAAGACCGTCTTGTAATTACCGTTGGCTCAGAATCCCACATAAACATCCAGCATCGTCATACCACTGTTCTACTTTAACGGCAACTCCATGTTGTTTGGAATCCTGAAGAAATTCCTTCTTTCCTTGTAACCCAGACGGGTTGTCAGAGGAGGTGGTTTTAAAATGTTGCTTGAATCTTCTGCTTTCCTTTAGGGCTGCAGTCCACTCGACTGGGAATGTACATAGAGGACCGTGTGAATAAATACTTGAAGAGACAGAACCATCCAGAGGCAGGGGAAGTGTTTGTGCGAGTGGTAGCAAGCTCTGATAAAACAGTGGAAGTTAAACCCGGCATGAAAGCCAGGTAAGAATCAGAACAGGTTGACCGGCATCATTTTCACCTAGACCGGAGTCTCATTTTTCAGTTGAAATATTGTCCGTAATCATCATTTACTTTTGCCTTGCACATGTGTTCCTACCCCTTGAAACATTTTCACATTTTGTCAGCAAAAAAAAAATAGAAAAACCTAAATGTATTTATTGAAATCTTTTGTGATAAACTAACACAACATAGTGCAAATTTGTGGAGGTAAAATAATGATTTTTAAAGCTTTTTTTTTCGGTATGCATTTGCATTCTGTCTCCTTTACTCTGATACCACAAATCCAGGGCAACAATTTGCCTTCAAAGGTCACCTGTATAATATTTTACCTGTAATTTAGTCTCAGTATAAGATCAATCTGAGATCTTCACTAAAGAACAACAATTAACAAACAGCATCATGAAGGTCCGTCATCCAGTATGGAGTATAGAACAACTGGAAACCTACCAGGACATTGCCGCCCATTTAAACCAAGGGGCTGGGGATGGAGAGCAATAATCTTCCTAGAGGCCCATAGTAACTCTGGAGGAGCTGGAGATATCCACAGCTCAGGTGGGAAAATCTGTTGAAAGGACAACAATTACTCTTCCACTCCACAAATATGGCCTTTTATACAAGAGTGGCAACAAGGCCATTGTTGAAAGAAAGCTATGAGATTTTCTGTTTGCAGAATAAAAATTTGTTCTTATGTGCAAAACACTCTAACTCACCATCCCTCATAGTAAATCATGGTGGTGGCAGTATCATGCTGTGGGGAAGCTTTTTCTCAGCATGGGCAGTAAAGTTGGTCAGAGTTGATGGGAAGCTGGATGCAGCTAAAAACAGGAAAGTCCTGAAAGAAAACCACTTCAGAAGTCCACATTCCCAATCATTTGGCAAGAGCTAAAATGAAATGGTTTAGATCAAAATGCATTCATGAATGGCTCAGTCAAAGTCCAGACCTACACCTGACTGAGAATCTTGGGCGAGGCTTGAATATATCCGTTTCCAGGCGCTCTCCATCTAGTCAGACTGAGCTAAAGCCATTTTAAAAAGGCAAAGCTGGCACAGACCTACCCCTAAAGACCTGCAGCTGTTATTGCAGCATAAGCTGGTTTAATAAACTATTGACTCGGGTCGGCTGAATACAAATGTTTATAAAGCCATGTCATATTTTCCTTCCACTTCACAATTATGCACTACTTTGTGTTGCCCTATCACATTAAATACTAAATGAATACACAGAACTTTGTGGTTTTAAGAGAAAATGTGAAATGGTTCAATGAATCTACACAGTGAAAGAACACAAAGAGCCACCAGTCTTGATTATCTTCACCACCTAGGTTTGTTAAGGAGTGGGCACAGATTATAATAGTCTTTGACTCATTTTAATGTCCCTTTAGTCTGTATATTTTAGTCTTTTAGAGTAACTGTACAATCTGCATGTTGCACAAAATGAATTACAGTCACTGCTAGTGAAAGTCTGTTTCTCTCATTCCACCCTCAAAGGAACAAATTCTTTATTAAACAGCTTGTTATCATCAGGTTTACCAATTTAGCCTGTTTGCTCCTTATTGACTGAAGGTCACATGACTCTCAGTGCTACATTGTGCTGCTGAGTGACATTGTAACATCTTCAGGAGCTCCTGCCAATGTTTCCTTGAACTGAGTTCCTATACAGCCTTCAAAAGTCTGTAAAACGATAGACTTTCTAAGTCTGGATAAGGTATGGAAAAAAAGAAAATTCAGTATAAAAAATTTTTCCGTGTCCAATCTTTTTTACTTAAAATATTAAAATCAGATTTTATTAAAAATTATACTTGATTGGCATCCTTTGTCTTTAATTTCTCTCATTAAAACTGGACATTAATTAGTTTTTTAGTAGGAGAACCAAAGTTCAGAAACGTTCGTTTTTACCACTTTCATTGCCTCTATACGGTTTTGTGGGTCTGTGGTTCAAAACATTTAACCTCCCCTTATTTTTACAAACAATATAAAAGTGTAAAAAATCCTAAGGCTTTAAAAAGAATGTTTTGGAAGCATAGATCAGATTTTGGCAAGTGGGGTTTTAGGTTTAAAAAAATTGAGCTAATTTTTTAGTCAAAAAAGCCTTTGAAAAAGCATTTTTATCCCCCATTAAATTTTGGTGTTAAAAGGTATAAAAAAAATTTTTAGTTGAATTTATATTTGGAAACCTTTTTTAAAATTTGTTTTTGTTTTGTCCTTCCCCGGAAAAACGGGTTTTGTGGACACGGGGGAGATGCCCGATACCTTTCCTTACAGAACCAAAGCACTTTTTGCGTTTGAGGAGATTGACGGTGTGGATGTGTGCTTCTTCGGCATGCATGTGCAGGAGTATGGCTCCGAATGCCCATTTCCTAACACTAGGTTGGTTTGTTTATGCACGCATAGATAAATATCGGTTAATTATAAGGCCATTAAATAGTAAATCAGTTTCTGTAAGTCAATTCAAACTGTAAAAATTCCACAGGCCCGTTACACCCAAAGTAATAGCGTTCATGCAATTCTTTGCTAACTTGAGTGTGACTTGCAGCTAATTACAACCCAGAATTTTGTTTCTCAAAAAGGTTGGATAATACATTGATAAAAAGTCTAATACGAAATGTAAAGAGGCTACACAATAAAGGGGACAGTTTTTTCAGCAGACAGTACAACCTACAAGGAGGGATAGGGCTAAATAGGTTTCATTAGAAAACCGTTGGTTCGAGATGGTAATAAAAACAAAATTACTGGGGAAAATTGAGTGGAAAGGAAAAAACTGGAGAAGAGTGGACTAGCTAGGTTAACTTAAGCCTTAAGATAGTTGTGAAGCAAGCAGATTTGCAATGTGTGGACTGCAGCTGCTGTCAGTGCTTTATTGGCCAGGGCACACAGACATAACCATAACATGGAATGCAACTGTTGTGTTTATTGAAACAGACACGTTAGAAGCGTTTTACTTGGGCTGAGGAAAAAAGGAATGGACATTTGCTTCGTGGTCCAAAAATCTTGTTTTCAGATTAAATAAAATTTCGCATTTCATTTGGAAATCAGGGTCCCAGAGACTGGAGGATGAGTGGAGAAGGGACCGAATTGAAGCTGTTCTGCTGGTCTAGGTCCTCTGTGTTTTTATCAAGTCTAAAGTCAGTGCAGCATTGTACCTAGAGGTTGTAAAGCACTTCATGTTTGCTTCTGCTGAGACACTAATACCTTGTTTCATGACCAGTGGTATCATGGTGTCACTGTGCTCGATTGGCCAGCAAACTGGCTTGACCTGAACCCCATAGATTCTCTATGGGGTATTTTCAAGAGGAAGATGAGACACCAGACCCAACAATGCAGATGAGCTGAAGGACACTATTAAAGCAGGCTGGGTTTCTTGAACACCTCAGCAGAGCCTTAGGCTGATCACCTCCATGCCACACCGCATTGATGCAGTAATTCATGCAGGGGGGGCACAGACCAAATTTTGAGTACATAAACAGTACAATACATGGACATAATTTTCAGTAGGCTACTGTTTCTGTACTAAATCTGCTTTTTTTTATTAGTCTTGTGTAATATTCAAATGTGCTGAAAAACTGAATTTGGGGTTTTCATTATCTGTAAATAAATCTATATATTATATATTATGAATTTTAAATGTATTAACTGAAGTTATTGTATTGTTTTTTGTAAATTAAGATGCACCTATAATTATTTGGTTTCATGCAGCTAATAAAGAGTTTATTATTAGTCTAGTTAAAGTATACATTTGTTCTCTCCAAACTTGCAGAGGGATCTACGATATCATACTCTTGATTAGTTTCACTTCACAGGCCTAGAATTCTTAACGAAACAGGCAGTTTACCCATAGAGTCTCCATCGGTTATCTCTTTGGAGTAGTCAAAAAACTGTATGGGTATAGTCCTACACTTCCTTCTTATTTTTAAAAAAGTCTTTCAAACCCAGGCTGTTTGGCTAAAGAAAGCTCTTGTCCATGTGGTTCTGCAGTTACACCCAGGGCCACATCTGGGCCTGTCCACCCAGTGAAGGAGATGACTACATCTTCCACTGCCATCCTCCTGAGCAGAAGATCCCCAAACCTAAGAGACTGCAGGAGTGGTACAGGAAGATGTTGGACAAGGCTTTTGCTGAGAGGATCTTGCATGACTACAAGGTAGATAAAAAGGGTCGTTCCTGATAAATATTGCCATGAAGACGTTGTCCTAAATCATTTAATGAGTGTTCCAAATTTCTTACATGTTGTCAAACATCTTTTCTTCAGGACATCTTCAAACAGGCAACCGAGGACCGACTGACTAGCGCCAATGAGCTGCCGTACTTTGAAGGTGACTTCTGGCCTAACGTGTTGGAGGAGAGCATCAAGGAGCTGGAGCAAGAGGAAGAGGAGAGGAAGAAGGAGGAGACCACTGCTGCCACTGAAACTCCAGAGGTATTTTTACGTACCATAGTTCACTGAGAGACTTGTTCCAGATAAATTTGATAACACAATAAAGTTTCAGCAAAAATACAAGACAGGACTTTTTCCTGCGTTAATCCTGGAATATCAGTACTCAACACTGTAGTAGTGGTATGGAGATGTTTGAGTGACTCAGATGTCTTCAGTGCCTCATCGTGTGTCCTTCAGGGTACACCAAGCGACAGCAAAAATGCCAAGAAGAAGAACAACAAGAAGACGAATAAAAACAAGAGCAGCGTGAGCCGATCCAACAAGAAGAAGCCCGGGATGCCGAATGTAGCGAATGATCTGTCCCAGAAGTTGTACGCCACCATGGAGAAGCACAAAGAGGTCAGATTGTTTTCTTACACTGAAATCAGTTGGAGATTCAGACTTTTTGTTTGATAGACCAGCAGAAACGACACTGAAGGAAACAGAGGGAAAACTAACACTGAACATCACCTTGAATATATTGCCACCACTATCTAACATGGTGGTGGCAGCATCATGTTGTGGGGATGCTTTTTTCCAGCAGGGACAGGGAAGCTGGTCAGTTAAAGGGAAGTTGGATGGAGCTAAAAATGCAGGGCAATCCTGAAACAAAACCTGCTAGAGGGTACAAAAGACTTGAAAGTAGGGCAGAGGTTCGCCTTCTAGCAGGACAATGACCCTAAACATACAGCCAGAGCTACAATGGTATAATTCAGATTAAAGCACATTTGTGTTCTAGGATGGTCCAGTTAAAGTCCAGACCTAAAACCAAATTGTTGTTTATATGCTCTCCATCCAATCTGACTAAGCTTGAGCTATTTGTGAAGAAGAATGGGCAAAGATTTCAGTTTCTAGATGTGGAAAGATGTTAGAGACGTATCCCCAAAATACTTAGCTGTAATTGAAGCAACAGGTAGTTGTACAAAGTAAGGCTCAGGGACTGTCCGTTTCCTTCCATTTCACAATAATGTTTTATGTTCTATGTTTGATTGTTTAGATTGATTTCTATAAGTATTTATTTCTTTTCATTATGGCAATTATGGCTTGGGGGTGGGGTTGTCGGTGACAGTCTGTTGGACAGCTATCAGGGCTGTAAAGTATCTTTTCTTTTTAAAAATGACAAAGAAGGTCCCTGATAAAAATATTAAAAGTTTAGTGGAAGAAAAAAGTGTTTTTTATTGGTCTTTTGTAATAATATTTAATAGTTGGCCTTTTTTGAAAAGGTTTACTTAAAAAAAAACTTTGTAATAAAATTCTAATTTATTGTGAAAAACCTGCATTAAAAAGGGCACCCAGACTATTCTCCAGCACTGTGCCTTTAATTGACAAGTCTGTATGTCTGTACTTAAATTGATTGCCTTCTTTTTCTTTAATGACTTATTTCTTTCTGCTTTAGGTGTTCTTTGTGATCCATCTTCATTCAGGGCCCATGGCCAACACCCTTCCACCCATTGTCGACCCTGACCCCCTGATCTCCTGTGACCTGATGGATGGCCGTGATGCCTTCCTAACCTTGGCGAGGGACAAACACTGGGAGTTCAGCTCCCTCAGGAGGTGCAAGTGGAGCACTATGTGCATGCTGGTGGAACTGCACAACCAGGGACAAGATCGCTTCGTCTACACTTGTAATGAGTGCAAACACCACGTGGAGACACGCTGGCACTGCACTGTTTGTGAGGTGGGTTGTTCTTTTGTTTTTGTTTTTTTTTAATGCAAGAAATTTTTGTTTCATAAACAAGAAAAGCATAAAGTTTGAGCAGAACTCTGTCAGGTATTAATTGGTCCCTTACCTATTTTTTTTTTTTTTTGCTTCAGGACTTTGATCTTTGCATTAGTTGCTATAACACGAAGGGCCACGAGCACCAGATGGTGAAGTGGGGTCTTGGCCTGGATGATGACAATAACAGTCAAAGTGGAGAAGCCTCTAAAAGCCCACAGGAGAGTAGGCGTTTAAGTATTCAACGCTGCATCCAGTCTTTGGTCCACGCTTGTCAGTGTCGCAATGCCAACTGCTCACTACCGTCCTGCCAGAAGATGAAGAGAGTGGTGCAGCACACCAAGGGCTGCAAGCGCAAAACCAACGGAGGCTGCCCCGTGTGCAAGCAGCTCATCGCTCTGTGTTGCTACCATGCAAAGCATTGTCAGGAGAACAAGTGTCCAGTCCCGTTCTGCCTGAATATCAAGCACAAGCTCCGCCAGCAACAGCTGCAGCACAGGCTCCAGCAGGCCCAGTTAATGAGGAGAAGAATGGCCACAATGCAGGGCAGAACCATGCCCCTACCGTCCCCGCCGGCCTCAGCTGCTCCCAGCACTCCCACTTCCCATGCCCAGCCCAGCACTCCTCAGACACCTCAGCAACCGCTATCCAACCAGCCACAGACCCCCAACTCAGCAGGTGTCATGTCCCCCACCTTTCCCAGCGCGCCCCGTCCTGGACCGCCTCAAGCAAATGTCTCCCAGGGTAAGACTGGGCCCCAGGCCTCCCCCCTACATCAGCAGCAGTCCCCTCTCCCGCAGTCACCTCAGCAGCGACAGCAG
Organism: Crenichthys baileyi; assembly: GCA_036173005.1. Classification (NCBI taxonomy): domain Eukaryota; kingdom Metazoa; phylum Chordata; class Actinopteri; order Cyprinodontiformes; family Goodeidae; genus Crenichthys; species Crenichthys baileyi. The sequence continues at coordinate 50,588 of JAHHUM010000763.1, read as the reverse complement.
CAGGCTCCTCTCGCAGCAATCAAGATGGCACACCATATAGAGATGATGGCACAGGCACAGCAAAACCAGCAGAACTACAGGGTCAACATGAACGGCTTGCCTATGAACCCCCAGCAGCCACAGCAGCGCATGGCCGGACCAATGCCTCAAACCATGCAGATGGTGCAAGGACCTCGTGGGCCTCAGGTCATGCAACCTGCTCCAGGACAGTGGCCTGCAGCTGCAGGTCCCATGCCGGCAGGTCAGAATCCACAACCCGGCGTTGTTCCAAACCAGACCCCACAGCAGGCCATGACCATTCAGCGAGCCATGTTGGCGCCTAGGCAACAAAGTCAACAGGGGCAGAGGATGCTGATACCACAGCAACCAGGTACTCAGCCACAAACTCCCCAAAGAACAGGTACTATACCCCCAAACGCTCTTCAGGACCTTCTGCGGACTCTGAAGTCTCCAAGCTCACCTCAGCAGCAGCAGCAAGTCCTCAACATCCTAAAGTCAAACCCTCAGCTAATGGCAGCTTTCATCAAACAGCGAACAGCCAAGTACCATGCAGGCCAGCCACAGCAGCAGCAGGCTGGCCAGCAGCAACAGCAGCAGCAGCAGCAGCCCAGCATGCCAACAATGCAGACCATGGCTATGCCAGGAGGGCCGGTGCAGAGGGCTGCAATGCCGCCTCAGCAGGCTCCTGTGCAGGGTATGGCTCAGCTGGGTCAAGGGCAGCTGATGAATGCAGCACACAGCGCAAACCCACAGATCCAGGAGCTCTACCGCCGGCAGCTGTTACGACAACAACAACAACAGCAGCAGCAAGCAGTGATGCCACAGGGCCACCTTGGTCAGTTTCCTGCTCAACCGCAGGGAACACCTCCGATGTACTCCCATCTCCGCATGCAGCAGCAACAACAGCAGATAGCCATGCAGGCAGGTGCTGGAGCAGCTGGTGTAACTATGGGTCAGCTTCCTCCAATGGCTCAGATGGCGCAGCCTGGAATGGGAATGGACTCCACTCAGAACTTACTGCATCAACGACTACTTCAGCAACAGCAGCAACAGGCACAGCTTCCCCAGCAGCAGCAGGCCGTCCTCAAGCAGCAGATGGGCTCCCCGGCTCACCAAAGCCCCATGAGCCCCCAGACCCACCTACTGACTGGCCAGGCGCAGGGTGCAGCCCACCTCCCGAACCAGCCGGGATTGGCCAACGCCCTCAGCAACCAGGTCCGGTCCCCCGCACCTGTCCAGTCCCCCTGCCCACCTGCGCAGCCACAATCACAACCGCCACATTCCAGTCCCTCATCGCAAGTCCAGAATCAACCGCAACCCTCCCCCCAACACCCGCCCCTGCCACACTCGGGTTCCCCCCACCCGGTACAGGGTGGCCCACTGCAGTCGCTGGACCAGGGACACCTGGGAGCGCCGGAGCAAAGCGCAATGCTTCCGCAGCTTAACACCCCCAACAGAGGAGCGCTGAGCAATGACTTGGGGTTAGGGGGAGATGCTACAGGGGACACTCTGGAGAGGTTTGTAGAGGGATTGTAGCATTTTTTAACTGGGAGCAAAAGAACTTTCTCTCCCAGTTTCCCCATCCTCTCGCTCCTCTCCAGTTTTCCTCTCAGACTCTTTACCCCCATTAGAGGGCTTTGTTTGTTCTTTCTAAGATTGAGAACGTTTTTTTTTTGTACTGACATGTAAAAAGTTTCAACTGTTTGTGGGGGGAATAAAAAAAGAACTTGGTCAAGAAAAACTCTTCTGGGGAATGTAATAGTTTCATAAACCCCAAACGTTGGGTTTTTCTTCATTAAGATGTTGAGGGATTTGCAAGTTTCTTCTTAAAATAAAATTAAATCACAAAGAATATATTTTTGTTTGAGACCAAATGTGTTCAGTACTCAGTTTGTTTTCGTTTGTGGTATGATTTCATGCCTTTTTCTTTCATTTTCTTTTTTTTTTTTTAAAAAAATGTACAATTGCATTATATCATATCTTTATTTTGTACCTTTTGGAAAAAAAAATGTAATGCGTTTTTGTGTTAAAACTGTAAGATACTTTGTCTGGGAATCGGGACAGGTTTGTTTTCTCTTCACGAGCTGTCTTTCCTGGCAATTGTAATCTAGTATTGTACCATTACTGCAAGATGATACGTTCAGGGATGGCAACTGCTCCCCTTGTTTTTTCTTTGTGTGTGTTTATGAAGAGCACTCAGTCGTATTAAAGTAGGAAGTGGCCTGCAGCAGGTTGTGTATACGTTGGCATGTATGCAGGTGCACATGAAGACACTGACCCTCACAGTCACTAATAGGAACAATGCTCCGAATGGTTTTTACCCAGGACTGCAAACTTCAATCTCAATTTGGAAAAATTTCTTCTGCTGGTGTAGAAAGTTGTTGGTTTGATTTGAAAACAAATTGTCATACCATTTTTTTTCTTTTTTTTGTTGTCACACAAATGTAAAGTGTAAAGAGAGTGTGAGAAAGAGACCAGCCCCCTAAGCTGAAGTGGAATGATAATGGGTTGTTTGTAGAAAACTATCTCAAATGATTCCCCAAAGCCTGAAGTTTTACACTAAAGTTGTGTTTAGGGGTGAAGGGCGACATTTGAGATTCACCGTAAGGATAACTAATTGTCATCAACCTTCATTCCGCTCACAAACACTTGAATTTGGGGGGGGATTTACTTTTTCTCCTATTGTAAATCAAGCTATTAAGCAAAAATACTATAAATATAAGGAAGAGAGAATGAAATCACTGTATAAACTAGTAAAAGATTCATTTCTTACTTATATACCATATTGTTAAATAAACTGTGTGCAACAGAAGAAGGTTAGTACTCTGTTGACTGAATGAGGCAATATTTTTACTGGTGGTGTGTCTTTCATTTCACTAGAGCTTTTCTGCCCTTTAACAGCAACTTTGGTTACAGGCCCCATATTGTACTAGGCCTTAGTACAATGGCAATGCCATTTCGGCCCCTTCTACACCCATTTAATGTCCATTAGCAAACTATTTCATACTTATGTACCTAAGCATATATCATCATGTTTTCCTTTCTTAGTAGTTTAGTATATTTGAGTAAAAATGCTCGAAACCTACATATTTAATTTACAGATGCGTCCTAAAACATTTACCCATCAAGACCTTAACAAATTTCGTCATTGTATTTTTCAATGTGAAACTCAGATTATACACAGTGATTTATTTCAACTGCTTATTTTTGTTAATTTAGTATCAGCAAATTAAAATACGCTGGCTGGCCAAAAAACAAGCCGCCACCTAGATTTCACTAAGCAAATGGGTACGAGCCTCCCATTGGATAATTACTGCATGGGCGATTATGTTTCGGCTGGCAACAAGTTATTTAACCCCAACTGGTGCAATGAGTTGCTTGTTTCTTAAACAACCATGTCGAAAGACACATCCTGTGGTCGTGGAAAGATGTCAGTGCGTTTCAGGTGGGTCAAATCATTGACCTCCATCAAGCAGAAAAACATCTAAGGAGTTTGCAGAAACTACCAAAATTGGGTTAAGAACTGTCCAACGCACTTTTAAAAACTGGAAGGATAGTGGGGACCCATCGTCTTCGAGGAAGAAATGTGGCAGGAAAAAAATCCTGAATGATTGTGATCGGTGATCACTTAAACGTTTGGTGAAATCAAATCAAAGAAAAACAACAGTAGAACTGAGGACTATGTTTAATAGTGAAAGTAAGAGCATTTCCACACGCACAATGTGAAGGGAACTCAAGGGATTGGGACTGAACAGCTGTGTAGTCTTAAGATAACCACTAATCAGTGAAGCTAACCGGGAAAAAAGGCTTCAATTTCCTAGGGAGCATAAAGATTGGACTCTGGAGCAATTGAAGAAGGTCATATGGTCTGATGAGTCCAGATTTACCCTGTTCCAGAGTGATGGGCGCATTAGGGTAAGAAGAGAGGCAGGTGAAGTGATGCACCCATCATGCATAGTGTCTGCTGTACAAGCCTGTGAGCTGACTACCTGAATATACTGAATGACCAGGTTATTCCATTAATGGATTTTTTTCTTCCCTGATGGCTCGGGCATATTCCAAGATGACAATGCCAGGATTCATCAGGCTCGAATTGTGAGAGTGGTTCAGGGAGCAGGAGACATCATTCTCACACATGGATTGGACCATCACCGAGGCCAGAACTTAACCCCATTGAGAATCTTTGGGATGTGCTGGAGAAGGCTTTGCACAGCAGTCAGACTCTACCATCCTCAATGCAAGATCTTGGTGAAAAATTAATGCAACACTGGGTGGAAATGAATCTTGTGACATTGCAGAAGCTTATCGAAATTATTTCCCACTTTCGGACAGGGCAACAGGTTGTGAGAGCAGCGGACTCCACTCAGAACCTAATTCATCAACAGCGATTTCAGCTACAGCTGGGACAACTTCCCTTGAACTTTATTCACCGTTAGGTTTTAAGTTTACTAGCAGACATGTTGCAACTTATGGCATGTTCCCAATTTTTTATTTCACACCAGTAATCAAATCAAATTTCAGTATAGACAAAAATAAGTAGCTTATTTAAAATGTGGATATGGAAAATACTAGTAAAGTGTGAAAAGGCATTTGCCCCCCTTACAGATTTCTTCTGCTTTATGTTTTAGACACACTTAAATGTTTCAGATCAACAAACATTTCTAAATTTAGAAAAAGCAGTTTTCAGATGTTGGTTTCATTTTTAAGGGAATGAAGCTATCCAAACCAACCTGGCTCTATGTGAAAAAGACTGGCTACTCTTAATAGCACATGACTTAACTGTAATTAACCCAATTTTGGAAAGCTGAGTTAATTTTAACTAGCTAGGTCCATGCCTAATTACTGCATAAGTTGTAGAATCAAGAAAGTTACATAGAACCTCTGTGATAACATAAGATACAATATCTCAAAGAGCAACACACCATGCCTCTAGCTAAAGAAACTCAAGAACAGATGAAAAACATCACTGATAACTATATGTCTGGAAAAGGTCTAATCTATAATAAGTGGCGTTTCTTGTATGAATGACACCTTGCTCTTCTTCTGCCATTCCGCAACTAATTTAAACTGCAAGAAACCATATAACTTTCTGGTTTGTAATAAATGCAGTCTGGCACAGAGCACTTCAGCGTGTCTCCCTGTTTTAAGCAGCAAGCAGGGGACGCCTTCTCAACACACATTAAAGCCAACTCCTCTTTTAGGGCACATGAATAAAAGCAATAATGTTCAGTGTTCAACCAAGAGATAGGTTATGTTTTCTTTTATCCAGTGCTAATGTGCCCTCTTTCTAATGCGGCCCTGGGTAACTGCCCATTTGGCCCAAAAACCTTTACCCACATTCTATTATAGAAATAATCCAACCTGATCTTTAAGTAACTTTTAGCATAATATGTGTAATTTTACACAGCAATGCTTAGATGTTTGCACTCACGGTTGAAGGCATTTGATTCCTGGAGTTCTTGTGCTTTCTTTATTATTTTTACAGAGGAGGAATTATTGCATTTGTAGTAAATTAAAACAAATTACATGTGTTTTTAAAATACTTTTACGCAAATAAAAGGTGGGAAAAGCCATTTAAATAAAAACTAAAAACAGTGTAATTCCCCAGGCACTCCTGTAATATTATATTATATTATATTATATTATATTATATTATATTATATTATATATATTATATTATATTATATTATATTATATTATATTATATTATATTATATTATATTATATTATATTATATATATTATATTATATTATATTATATTATGGCGCGTGGCGTCAGCGAAGAGGTCGTCGGTTTGTTGGTTGATTGTCACGTGACCGGAAGCTAGAAATGGAGCGGTTTGAGTAAAACGCTTTGAAACATAAACAAATGTGTCGGATGTTTCTCTATGTTTTCATTATAACCAAAAAAAATGTTGCATTGAGGGAAAAAAAATCCACATCCTTAATGTCAGCGTAGGACTGCCAGAGAATGAGGGACCTAACTGAGCTGACCTCGGTATGTTTATGATTAGCAAAAGGCTAGCTCACCAACTGCTGTCTCTTTTTTACCTCCCGTTCCTTGCTTGGTAAACGTGATTTTCCAGTCTAACGTAGCTGTCTTTGCAGGTTGCTGCCGATAGTTGGACACATGCTGCTTTGCCACCTTTAATGTGAGATTAATGACGTCGCCATGGACGACTCTGAGCTGGATTTTGTTGATCTCTGCTCCAAATTGCTGAGGCGGGTCCGTAAGAAAGCGGGTGAACCAGGCAGGCAGAGTAGGAAGGCAGAGCAGCAGAGCTGCAGCCAAGCAACCCGGGGGGACAAGAGGAAGAATAATAAGCAGGATGAGAACTCTGGGTCCAGGTCTTCAGCCACCCAGCCTATTGGGTCGGAGATGGTCTGTGGAGGAACTGGATGTGATTCAGGGAATGCTGCTCAGTCTTCTGCTTTGCCTTCAGCTGACGGAGACCTAAGGGCAAAAGACAAGGTTCTCCTCAGGATGCGAGAATTTAAGAGGACTTGTCCACAGAAGATGGTGCACAGTAACAGAATCGGGCCAATAAACAAGGACGACTGTATTCTGGCTGCACAGCATCAAAAAGGAGGTAGTATCTCATCCCCCAAAACTGCAATGCATTTTAGTGAGATGGTCTAGAAGTAAGTGTTTTTTTTTTTAAATATTTTGCAAGTACAAGCCCCAAAAGTGTGGCGTGCAGTTTTATCCCGCCACCCTGAGTCAATGCTTTGTAGAACCACCACTTACTGTAGCTACAGCTGCAAGTCTTGGGGTATGTTTCACATCTAGAGACTGAAAAATTAGCTCACTCTTACAAAATAGATTAGTATCATTCAGGCTGGATGGGGATCATCTACAAACATTAATATGCTTTGATCTAAGCCATTCTGTTTTACTTCTTACATACATACATGACCATTAACCGGTTGACCTCTGGAGGCAGTTGTTTGGACTGAATTTTATTTAGGAGTATCAGGGTAAATGGGCTGAATACAAATGCGCACCACAGTTGAAAGATTTTTATTTATAAAAACTTTACTATAAAACTCATCTGTCCTCAGATAAGCCAACGTCCCCCCGCTCTGGTCCCCACTCCGAGCCCCCAGAGAGTGATGAGGCTTTGGCCCTGCGACTGCAGCAGGAGCTGGACAGGGAGGCAGCAGAGGCCCAGATCGTGGACCTGGAGGATGGAGGCCTTTTCTTCTGTCAGATCTGCCACAGAGACTTATCACATTTGACCCCTGGGGGGCGCACACAACACATCAACAGGTCCGGACATTTTACAGTGAGAAAAAAACAAAACCGCTGGTATAAAAGGTCCCATGTTGTTGCTGCTCATATTGTCAGATTATTTCCTAAAATAACAAAATTTCACTTACAGCTTACAGCTGACTTACTGCTGCCACCTTGGGGGTTGAATCTCCACACGCACAAGTGGACAGAAACGTTTCTTTTAATTAAATTCAATTTCAATTCAGTTTATTTATATAGCGCCAATTCACAACACATGTCGTCTCAAGGCACTTCACGAAAGTCAGGTACATACATTCCAATCAATCCTAACCATTGAACAGTGCAGTCAGAGTTAGTTATTTTTTTAAAATTGGATAAAATTTTTTTTCTATCTAAGGGAAAACCCAGCAGATTGCATCCAGTCAGTGACTTGCAGCTTAAAACCCCCCCGGATGAGCATGTAGCGACAGTGGACAGTCACTGACGTTGACTTTGCAGCAATCCTCATACTGAGCATGCATGTGGGACAGTGGAGAGGAAAAAACTCCCTTTTAACAGGAACCTCCAGCAAAACCAGGCTCAGTGTGAGCGGCCATCTGCCACGACCCGAGGGGGGTTAAAGAGAACAGAGCAGAGCAAAAAAGAGAAAAAGGGAACACTGATCCAGGAGTACTTTCTATGGGAAGGAAAATTAAATGTTAAATGGATATAGCTCCTTTAGTCGTTTTCATCTAGGAAGAAAGAACAGATAAACTCTGAGCCAGTTTTCAAAGGTTAGAGTCTGAAAAAAGCACATAGAGTTAGTTACAGTAAAAGCTCAGCCAGTAGCTATGTCTAGGAGAGAGAAAGGGTTTAACACTGAAAGACAGGGCCAAGTGGATCATCAGTAGAGGGGGGCATTAAGTTGTTGCTAAACAGAAGCATGGAGGATTCCCTCCCGAAAGGTGTAAAGGTAGACACAGAGTCAGGCCCGGGGGAGCTTCTAGGAAGAAAAAAAGAAAAAAGTTAAAAGCTGAAATAACAGCAAATAATGCAAAATTGGAGAGTAGTGTGAGAATGTAGCGAAGAGGGCTAGAAAGTGGTCATTATGACCTCCAGCAGCCTAAGCCTATAGCAGCATAACTACACGGATAGTTTCAGTTCAGTTTATTTATTCATATAGCGCTTATTTACAACAATGCCGTCTCAAGGCACCCCACAAAGGATCTGGAACGGCGCGGGGCCGCCGGGGAGGCCAGACCAAACCATCGAGTGCCAGAGCCCGGCCACCCCAGAACGGGCTAAGTAAAATAATAAACAGATAAAGTTTGTCCATCTAGAGCCCACTGATGGTCATTGTTATACTAAAAACCACAAGGATACCTCTCTCTGTCAGATTGACCATAACCATTGGAAAAGAGAGGGGTCATACAGGTAGCAGAAAGGGGGGGTTGTTTGCACCTCAACCATAACTGGACCGGTTTTTAAGGCTAAACCTGACTCCCCCCTTACTCCATCCAAAAAGGGAAAAAAGACGGAGCTAAAAAAAGGAAGATAGCTCAGGATAACCTAAGCCACTTAACTATAAGCTTTATCAAAAAGGAAAGTTTTAAGCCTAGCCTTAAAAGTAGACAGGGTGTCCGCCTCATGAAAAAACTGGGGGCTGTTCCACAGGGGGGAGCCTGATAACTAAAGGATCTGCCTCCCATTCTACTTCAGACTCTAGGAAAACCACCAGTAAACCTGCAGTCAAAACGAAGGCTCTTTTTTGGAAACTTTGGAACAATCAGATCTCTGATGTATGAGGGAACTAAACATTAAGGGCTTTATATGTGAGGAGGAGAATTTTAAATTCTATTCTAGATTTAACAGGGAGCCAATGAGGGAAGCAAATAGGGAGAAAATATCTCTTTTAATTTTCATCAGAACTCTTTTGCTGCAGCATTTTGAATCGGTAAAAGGCTTTAACTGCATTTTGTGGACATCCGATGAAAAAGAATTACAATAGTCCAGCCTTGAAGTAACAAATTCATGGACTAGTTTCTCAGCGTCACTCCTGGATAGGATATTTCTAATTTTGGCAATGTTCCGGAGATGAAAAAAGGAAATCCTAGAAACCTGTTTAATTTGGGATTTAAATGACATGTCCTGGTCAAAAATAACACCAAGGTTTTTTACTTTATTACCGGAGGTTAGATTCTGTAACCCAACTAATCTTATCCGTTATTTTAAATATCTTTTTCTAGCCTTAAAAATGTAAAAACTGGAGCTATAGCAATTCATGCATCAGAAGGAACACAGGCCAATAGTGTCCAACAGAACCAGGTGTTCATTGCTGGTCAGAAGTTTACATACACTCATTATAAGCATGAATGTCAAATTAACTTTGGGCTTTTAATGATGAATTAGAACCGTTAACTATCCTGTGCCAAAAACTTGAAAACCAAACAACTACGTTTTTTTAAACTTTAACAAGTTAAATTTGATGCAATTTTACTGTAATCTGCACTGTGTCAGAAAAGTGGTTCAAATATGTACATTTTCCCTCACTAATATTTGGATAGTTGACTCTTAGCTAGTTGCAGAGAAACCGCCTACATAATTCTGCCTGACCTCTTTTCATGAAGAGATATTCCTCCCACAAAATATGCAGAGCTCATGGAAATTTGTTGATTTTCTGGCGTGGGTTCAACCTTTATAGGTGGTCCAAAAATTGTCAGTAGGCTTGAGGTTGGGGCCATTCCAGAAACATCACATTAAGCTGCTGTATCCATTCTGAAACCAGCTGAGTTGAAGAACTTGGAAGTAGTCCTCTTAACTGTTACTTCACTAAGTTTGTGCTTTGCACCAATACTACTAGCAGCAAACCGTTCCTACAGCATGATGCTGCCACCACCAAGCTCGACACTTACAGTGTTCTGTGTTCTTCAGTTTAAAAACGCCTCTAAACACTCCTCTAGTTATGGGAGTCAGAAAGATCAATCTCTGTGCCCCTGAACATAAAAACGTTTCTCCAGAAGGCCTCTGGCTTATGCATTTGGGCAGCTGTAAATTTCAGCCAAACTTAAATTTGGCTTCTTTTTAATCTAGGGCTTCTTTCTTGGTCAGACCCCTCTTGGTCCCTGGTGATGGTAAACCTGCATCACTGTGGACAGTGACGCTCCGGCGCCTTTCAGTTTATCATGGGCTTAAACCTTGGTGGTTCCTGGATTCTTCTTGAACATCCTAACCAATTTCCTTTCATCTGAGGATGACAGGTCAAATTGTTAAAACTTGGACACAATGAGGATTTCTACTAGGACAATTATTTAAAAAGAACACACACATTAAAATATTTTTGAATGGATAAGCAAACTAACTAAGCTTCTGGAAATACTTTATCCTCAGCCTTGATCCACATTTACTGTCTATGCTTAAAGGCGTGATCTGCTTCAGGAAACCAATTAGTTTAATTGAGCTCTACCAATTCCTTCAACCAGAGCGGTCAAATATCCAGGCAAACAATGCCAGAGGCTTGTTAATGGCAATTGTTCAAGGCTCAGGCTGGTTACATTAAGTGTTTGTTTTTGCAGGTGTTTGGATCAGAATGAACAGAGTGGTCCATCTCTCCCTCCACCCTCCGCTGTCCCCGACTGTCCCATCTGCGGCAAGACGTTCAAGAGCCAGAAGAGCCGCTCCGTCCACCTGAAGCGCTGCTCTGCAGACATGGGCGTCTCGCCTGCTGATCTGCTGCAAGCTCTGCAGAGACAGGCTGAGGAGAGTCGGAGTTCCACCACCGCTAACACTCAGTGAGAGGCTCTTAGTGAAGTGCTCCCTTAACGTGCTAACCTTTCAGCGTAGTACAAAAAGCCGAAGAAACCCTCACTCCATGCACCAACTGTTTTATCTTTTCAGCACACAGCCTGGGGGCAACAAAAGGAAAGGCCCATCCAAGCCAGACCTTCCAGCAAGGAAGAAGCCCAGGAAGAAGATCAGACCGCTGGATGAGGAGACTATGATGGCTCTCGCTCTGTCCTCCTCCCTGCTAGACCAGCAGAAGGAGCAGCAGGCTAAGAGTGGTCCGTGTCACAGCTCGACGACTCCACTCCTGAAGTGGAAGCAAGATGCTGGTACGGTGCCATCACTAAGATTTTTTTAGTCGTGGTTCTTCTGAATAGTTTGTTTCTTGTAATGAATATTGTGCTTTTTTTGGGGGTTAAGATTGATCAGCGGAACAGTACTGTACTGTAAAAAAATGTTTCCACAAAGCTTCACTGGTTCCTGGGTTGGAAAACGCATTTTCTGTTTTCTGGTCCTGTTGGGACTAAAGGCAGTAGAGATAATCAGCTCTGAGAGGTTTTAATATTTATATCCTGCCTGAACCAAAGGAGAATTTTGTAGTTGGTTATGAAAAATAAATCTGCAGATTGAGGAATGCTCACTGATTTAGTAAGATGTTTGGTTTTACTGTGATAAGCAGGTTTGAAACCAGTTTTCCTGCTGCCTTTTTCACGGATCAATAGTTTTGCTGTCTGCCTGTCTGTATGTTACCTCTGTCAAATCAATGTTCAGCGGACACAGCACTTAACTTTCCACATTTTGTTATAATACAGCCGTTTTCCAAAGTAGGCTTGTTTTATTTTTCTACCTCACAATTGGAAGCCCCAAACCCAATAGGGACAAAGCGAAAAACGTTTGACAAATGAATTTAGGCAAGGTGCATCCTGTTTCCCCTCCTGAACCTTCACAACAGAATTTTAGTCCACCTTTGGTGAATTTAGTTCATTCAATGTGATTTGGAAAGGCCAACAGTTACCTAGATAAAGGTTCCATTGTTGAAAGTGCATGTCAGAGCACAAACCATACCAAGAAGTCCAAATAAATTGTCTGTAGACCCTTAAGACCGAATTTGTGGAGGCACAGATCTGGGGACGGATTCCAGCTCCCAATGAGCAAAGTGGCCTTCATCGTTTGGTAATGGAAGACGTTTGGAACAACCAGGATTCCTCCTACATCTGGGAGCCAGGCCAGTCGGAACAATCCAGATAAAATGCCCTTTGTTTAGGGAGATGACCAAGAAGCCAATGGCCATTCTGACAGAGTTACAGCATTGCTCTGTTGAGAGAAGAGAACCTTCCAGAATGACAACCATTTCTTCAGAACTCCCTCCTACCAGACCTTTATGGAAGAGTGGTGAAACAAAGATTGAACATTTTGGCCCAAATGCCAAGAGCCATGCCAGGAGAGAACCAGGAGCTGCTCGTTGCCTGGCCAACACCACTCCTAGGGGGAAGCATGGTTGTGGCAGCATCATGCTGTGGGGAGTTTTTCATCAGCAGGCAGTGAGAGACTTGTCAGGGTTGAGGGAAAAACAACTGTATCAATTTACAGACATTCCTGGTGATGACCTGCTACAGAGCTCTGTAGACCTCAAACTGGGATGAAGAAGCCCAACCACACAGCCAAGATAACATAGGAGTACCTTTGGGACAACTCCGTATGCCTTTAGGTGGCCAAGCCAGAGCCCAGACTTGAACCTGATTGAACATCTCTGGCTGGGCACCGACGTCATCCAACCCAATAGAGGTTCTGCAAAGACAAGCTTGTAGTATCATACTCAAAAAGACTTGAGCCCCTAATTTTTGCCGAACAATCTTAACATGTTGAACAGAAGGCTGTGGATACGTATGTACGTGTGATTTCTTTTCTCCTCTCTGTTCTTTTTTTTATTTTAAATACATTTGCAAAACTTAAAAAGAAACATTTCTTGATTTATTGTAATGGTATATTGTAGGTAAGTTTGATCCATTTTGGTCTAAGGCTTTTACAAAAAGTGGAAAGATTGAAATAGAAACTTTCCAGATACACTGTACTTACAACCACCTGTTCAAGCACCTTTCAAACAACTGGTTACAGTTCAGTTAGTTGGGTTGGAGAATATGACATTCCTAAGACTCCTTTTATTGCTTTTTCTCTCTTTGTGCAGCTAAGAGATGTGTTAAAAATAAAAAAGTTGCAGTCCCTCGTCCTCCGCCTCTCCTTCTCCTTCAGGATGCAGAGACGGCCCTGGCGAGGCTGCAGGAACGAGTTTCTACACTCTTGCTTCGCCGCCGGGCGCCCTCTCCTCCCACCCCGACACGATGCCCCAGCAGTCTGCCCTGCTGGACAGGCGATGCCCCCCTCTGGCAGAAAAGTACACTGCTGGACGGGGGCTCCACCTGCCAGTCTGACTTCTATGCTGCGGAGCTCCAGCACCTCTTTACTCCTGTGGAATCAGCAAAGGTGAGGGAGAACAAAGATGAATTTTCATGCTTTATTACAAATGTTGTTTGTTCAAAGTTGAAACCCAACCCATATAAAAGGTTATGTAAATGTAAAATGTTACTTTGCCTTTCAAGGTTTACTGCATCATTAGATTTAAGGCTGGTTTAGGTTGCATATATACCAGGTCACCAAGTTATTGTGCTAATATTGCGTTGTTTTTTTTTGTCAGACCACCTTAAAGTACAACACAAGCTTAAAATTATTCTCGTTAAAGCCAAAATCAAGCATGCATATAATGCACATGACTATACAGTAGATTAAATGAGCAAGGCACTATGCGTGCATCTTTTTTGAATTAATGTGCTCTTCTTCTGTTCCAATTTTTAGGTGGATGCAGTCTCATCAAGCACCAGCAAGAAGCCAGAGTCTTCTGTCCCACCTGTCCTGCCATCCTGCTCCCAGACAGTGTCCTCAGGTCCCTCCACCCCAGGGACAGGAGAGCTCCGTGTGGGAAGCCAGGCCCTCCGAGACCTGGTGGAGCTGACTGAAGACTGCATGACTCTGACACAGTACGGATGCTCTGACAAAGGTAAAACCTATCGTGTGATTATTAGTGGGGTAACAAAGTTTTCAGAGAAGTCGTTGGTTTCTTAAACGCATGTTGGAATGCAGTGGTAATTAAATGTAATTGTCATGCTTTTATGTTCTTGAAATGCAATCAGTGTGTGAAATATTGCAACTAACATGGGCCATAAAAGAGACACAGTAATTTTAATCCAACAGAAAATTAACTGTTTTATTACTGTACTTGACTCAGTAATACTGCAGGTATTACTGAGCCAAGGTTGATAGTTGGGAGACACAGGAAGGATGCTTTATATTAAATATCTGCTTTTTAAAAATGTTTTAGCAGATTTTCTTTACCAGGTCCTGATTGTTTCTGTTCCTGCAGCCAAGCAACTGAGTGGTTTTATTCAGGAGGAAGAGTTGGAGGACCCGGCAGAGCCAACAGACGACACCAGCAGCAGCCAGACAGTGAGGAGGTCAGATTACCCAGACAAAGCTAGTGGCAGCCACGAGTCGGTGAGACACTTAGCATTCCTCAGATTTCTCATCCATCCCATTAGACCAACTTTTCCTGTACAAGTTTTAGTTTTTTATACCTGATGTTCAATGCCACCACAGATTTTGCCTGTAAAGTGTCAACTACTTGAATAGATGAAACTTTTGTTGTTTTTTATGGTGTAAATTACAATCCAGGAAGAATAAAAACCCCTGTCATATTTGCACTAAGCTCAATCTGTTGTTCTGGTGTTTTCCCTGTAGGTGGCGCTTTCCAGGCTGTCATCAGACCTGAGCAGCATGGTTAACAACCCTCAGCTCAGTGATCTGCAGCTCCAGGTGGACAATGGAGAGATCTTCTTTGCTCATTCCTTCATGGTGTACGCTCGCTGCCCCCTGCTGGCTGAAATGGTAAAATGATTCTTGCAGGATGTTTTTATTGCTGTTTTATAGCTGGTTTATTTTATTGTTTTATTGTTTATTGTTTTGAAAGAAATAAATTAGTTAATACAGCATACCTGAAGTAGCACAGCTGAATGAGCAGTAAGTAAAAGCATTTTTACTGGTCGCTCTGAGAAAAACTCTTGTGATAATTAATACTTAATTGGATATGCTGTGAAAATTGCTGCAACTACTACTAATAACACATTTTGTTTATAACGCACTTTACATTTACAGAAAATGCTACAGTCAAATAGATGATCAATAAAATAAAAACAGGTACATTAAAATGCAGATAAAATAAAGTAACAGTAATGAGTGCAATTCATAGAAATAAAAATATGACAAAACCTTCAAAGAAAGATAATTAAAAACATCGGGAACTTATATGGGAACCTATTTTGGACCGATTTCTCAGCCAAGTTGAATAGATTAGCCCCACTAATATTTCAGGGTTTCTAAGCACTCTTGTGTCTGGATGAGTATGGAAAGAATAAAAATTATTCGAAAACTGTGTTGCCAGACTAATTCATTGATTCTATTTTTTAAAAATAAAATGGATGATTTCTGAATAATAAAGAGGTTTGGTTTATATTTAGATGATCTCCATTAGCTTTCATTTGCTACATCAAAGCTTAGGTTTACATCCAACTTATTAAATGGAAATTTGAGAAAGAAATTATTTAGGCTTTTCTCTTGTTTTGTTTTCCTTTTTTTGCCTGTAGACGATCTCGGATCAAGTTTTTAATTGATATATGACTCATACACTGGGTGTAGTTTAGGCCCCTTTTTTGGATAATTTTTTGCAAGCAAAATAAAGGGTATTAAAGTTTAATTTTAAGTTGTCTATATTTATTGTTGGATAATCCAGTTTTAGTATACGTTTGTCCAGAAATCAAAACAAAACAAAGAAAGTAGAAACTTTTTGAATGGAAATATAGCAGGATCTCTAATTTTTGGTCAAATGTCCTTTAGCAGGTTGCATGTTGACCACAAATTTTATTTGCTATGAAAACGCTTTTGGCATTATTCTGGCCAGAGATTTGACCACTCTTGACGGCTGAGAGTGGTGCTTTGGGAAGGCCACTCATTTTCTGCACTGTGAAAGAGTCCCACAGCATTATGCAACCACTACCATGCTTAAAAACTGATAGAATGTTGTGTTGAATGTTGGCCAGAAGACTTGGCTTGTGGGTGAAGACATTTGCATCATCTCAGTCCATGGCGAAGAACTCGCTTCACTGAAGACAGTGGCACTGGTGCTGAAGGAGTTTCAAGTTCAGAGCCTTCCTTGACAGCCTCAGGATTGTTCTTGAGCAACCAAAACGGTTTTCTTTCTTCTTAGGGTCACCTTTTGGGGTTGCTTGGTTGAAACCTGAACGTGGTTTGGTGTCACAAGAGGACAGTAGTCCTGGGCAGCGTTTGTTGAATGTTCTTCCCAAAGGCCTGATCTCAACACTATCTAATTAGAGTTAGGTTTTTAATTCAGGAACAAACTCTCTAGAAATACTATGTGAGATATCCGTTGAGTGTATTTAATCCTAACTAAGCAGTC
The DNA here is from genome assembly GCA_036173005.1 of Crenichthys baileyi. NCBI lineage: Eukaryota > Metazoa > Chordata > Actinopteri > Cyprinodontiformes > Goodeidae > Crenichthys > Crenichthys baileyi. The sequence goes on along the minus strand of JAHHUM010000763.1, from coordinate 34,074 downwards.
CTACCTATTATTGGCATACTTTAATCTTTTTTCTTTTTAGAGGGAATATTTAGAACAAAACATGTCTTAAACCGTTTTGTGAAATTTTGCAAACTTGTGAATGTCTCCTACTTGAAGACATTAAGACATAGTTTATCTCAGTTGAGCTTTCTTGGATCTTTTACTCCCCTTCCAGGTGCATGAAAGTGGGTTCGGGGTGCAGGAGGAGGGCATGCCCGCAGCTCAGAGGGTGCTTCTGAGTGACGTGTCGAGCCAGGCAGTGTTGGTTCTACTGCATTACCTCTACAGCGCCCACTGCTCCATTGCTGCATCGCTACGGCCTCATGTGCTGGAGCTGGCATCCAGGTTAGCTCAACACCCAAACCTGTGGACACAGCACTGGACCTGTTGGCCATTCAATAGGGTTCAATTCAGTAGGATTTTAGATAATCACATTTTGTTCCATTACAACCACAAACTGCAATGTATTTAACTGGGATTCTTTTCTGATAGACCAACACAAAGTAGTATATAGTTGTTAAGTGGAAGAAAAATCATTCATGGTTTTCAAAATGTGTTACAAAGAAAAATTGGAAACCCTCTAAAAACCCCTGATTTAAAATCCAGTACAACCAGTTGCCTTGAGTTGTCACCTAAATAGTAAATGAAGTCCAGGGATGCTGTGAAAACCTCAGAAGATTTGTCAGAAAACATTAATGAACAAAAAGTATCATGAAGACCAAGGAACACAGCACACCAGTCAGGGAAAAAGTTGTGGGGTACTTTAAAGCAGGGTTAGGTTAGAAAAAACAAAATCCAAAGGAAAGCATTAATCCGAGAAGCAGCCACGAGATCCTCAGAGTGACGAGACTGAAAATTGTTGAAATGTAGATGAAAAGTGAAACGATGTGCTCTGGTCTGCGGAGACCAAAATGTAACATTTTGACCTATGTACAAAATACCATATTTGACAAATCCAGCACTTTACATTCCCACTATGAAACATGGTGGTGGCAGAATCATACTTAGGGCTTCAGATAACAGGGAAGCTGGTCAGAGTTCACTGTAAGATGGATGGAGCTAAATACAAGACAGTTGAAGGGTGGAAAACACTTGAGACTGGCGTGGAGGTTCACCTTTCAGCAGGACAACAACCCTTAACATACAGCCAGAGGTACTAATGGTTTAAATCCAACCATATCTATGTTTTAGAATGGCCCAGTCAAAGTCCAGTCCCAAATCCAACTCAAAATGTTTGGCAAGGCTTGAAAATATATGTTTACAGATGTTCTCCATCCAATCAGACTGAGCTTGAACTATTTTATCTATGTGCAAAGCTGGTAGGGGCATATCCTAAATGATTTACAACAAAACCATGTATCATCCTCCTCTTCAGTTATGCACTACTTTCTGCTGGTCTGTCACACAAAATATCAATAAATTACACTGAACTATGTTGTTGTAATGTGACATTTACATTTACCCTTAACATTATTGTTCCCGGCTGAAAACACCATTGTCTGAGCTCTCTCCTCATTTCTGTGTTTTCAGATTTGACCTTCAGGAGCTGGAGCGGCTGTGTCTTTTACAACCAGAGACCATGGCAGTGGTGGGAGGCGACGATATCCATGAAAACCAGGAGGAAAATGCCAATAACCAAACAGATCTGGCCTTCATGGAGCTCCTTCGATCTATGTGGAACGATGAGGATGAGGACACTGGGGACTCGGATGGTGTAGATGCAGGAGGACAGTCAGAGGAGGACAGAGAAGAGGACGGTGTCACCGCAGGCGACAGAGAAATCCACGAGGAACACGTGAATGAGGAGGAGCTGGAGGAGATTTATGAGTTTGCTGCCACACAGAGACAGAGGTTGGAGCAGCAGAGTACCATGGAGGAGGAAGATGACGAGGAGGATGCAGAACAAGGTGGAGATGCAGCATTTACAAACCTTAAGCCTAACCTTCAACTCGAGCCAGAGCCCAGCTTGGATCGCAGCCACAGTCGCCTTTTCTCCCAGTCCTGGGGTGTCTACGACGAAGGAGATAATTCCTCCAAATCTGGCATGCCTCTTCCCCATCCTGCTCCTCATGGAGCAACATTTGCAACATCCGGTAGGACTTTGCTTCAGTCATCAGTAAGTGTTGTAGACGAACTTTCCCTCAACCTTCCCATCCCAGGACCATCTCCAGGCCAAGCAGCTCATCGTCAGGACGATGGAGACGGTAGAGTCGTAGCTGCGGAGTCCATGGATGCGTCTTTAAAGCGAGAAAGCCGAGGTCCTCACAGTATATGCATCCCTCTTTCACCTGATTCACCTGCAAAGAAAGATGAGCCTGAGCTCATAGTTTTGTCTGATTCGAGTGAAGAGATGGAAGAAAACTGCAGGCTTTCGCCTCAGAGCTACACAAGAATCAAATCCAGCCAGAACCCAAGTCCCAAAGAATCCATTTGTAATTTTCAGTTCAGTCCTGGTGATCCAGAAGGTTGTTCTCCAGAGCTTTCTTGGCTTATCCCCTCCACACCTCTCCAGTCTGGCCGAAACACGAAGACCAGATCGGTGCAGACCAACAGCAGCATGTGCAGGACGCAGCTTTTCCCCAGAGGGGACTCTTCCCCACCCGCTTCTCCTTTGAAGAACAAAGTTCAAACCTTCAACGGTCCTCTTAAACCCTCTGCTTCTGCTGGAGATACAGCAAGCAGGGAATCCAGTCCGAAGCAGAGCAAGAATCTTCTCAGTATCTTAAGCTCAGATCTCAAAGTTTCTCCCGAAAAATGTTGGAACCCCAATAAGAATACAGAAGTCTTTGCAGCCCCACGTTCCTTTAGAGATTCCTCAAAGCATGAGACTCCTCTTCAGCTGAGGTTTCAGCCGTGCAGCAGCACTCCCCTCCACACAGAGCTCCTCCAGTCCCCCGTCCCTCCTGGTGCCTCCCCGCTCAACATGGACCCGGAGAAGCAGAGTGTTTCGGGTCAGATGAAAGAGAGGACATCCTTAGAAAGCCTGGAGAATACGGAGTCAGGGAGTTTTCAGCTTTCCCCTGTGTCCAACCCATCTGATCCACCCTCTGCAGAGTCCAACGTGCAGCATGGTCTCAAGACTACAGGAGGGAGAAACGAGCAAGAAGAAATAGAGGGGATGGATTGCAGTAATGAAATGATGGGAAAAATCTCTGTTGCAGATGTCAGTTTTCACCAAAGTTTCATGGATGAACCTCCAATAGCTTTTAATGATTCCTGGGGCCTTGACCCCTCCACAGAGGCCAATCCTGGCTGCTTCAGCCTGAGGCTCGAAGACACTGAAGAGTCAAGCCCACGAGAAAGACCTGGGTCGTTCTCCACCTCCAGACCTCCATCTAGTAACAGCATCCAGAGTCCTGCTCCGCATCCAGGTTCACTGATCCCATCAGAGGTCGACAACGGCCTCCTCGACTCCAAAATATGGGATAGCTGGGAGGGGGATGAAGAAGAGGAGGAAGGCCTTCCTCTTTCTCAAAGGGTAAACCCAGCTGCTCAGCTCAAAACTCCAAGTAAGTGTTAACATTTTAAACCCCAGCGTGTCATTCAATATTCTCATTTTGTTTTCCAAAACTACAGGGATCTTAATAAACAAAAATATCAAAAATCTAATTCATTTCAGTAATCCAGAGCAAAAAGTAAAACAGAATCCAATATTCTGTTTCTCAGAAAAATAATTTAGGAAAAGGATTTCTTACTACAAAAACTTTTGTTATGGCCCACAAAATCACGAGGAAGTCTGCTGACTCTATATGTGTCCAGGAGTTACTGTCGTCCTTTAAAAGCAGAGAACAGCCTTTTTAACCATATGCTAATGGAAAGTTGGGTGGAAGGAAAACATGTTAGAAAAAGGAGCTCAAGCACCAGAAAAAATATGAGACGAGAGAGGGATGAGAATCAAAAATTAACTGTGATACGTCCTTCATAACAACTGCTGAGAGTTCTAAATACCTAGACATAAAATCACCCCGGAACTTCATAAAATAATTACACCAATTTATAACCGTTTGGTAGAGAAATCACGGAAACACTGAACCAGTGGTCCAGCTTACCTTTATAGGCCAAATAAATCTAATTAAAAGGACAATTTTACATAAATTCTTATTTCTAAACAATCCCATTGCCATTACCAGCTTTGTTCTATAACAAGTTAAACAAATTGATTGATTGTTTTATTCAGAACAATAGGAAAGCTCGATTCTGCTTTAAATTGTTATATGGGCTGCACGGTGGCACAGTTGGTAGCACTGTTGCTCTGCAGCAAGAAGGTCCTGGGTTCAATTCCCGGCCGTGGGTCTTTCTGCATGGAGTTTGCATGTTCTCCCCGTGCATGCGTGGGTTCTCACCGGGTACTCCGGCTTCCTCCCACAGTCCAAAGACATGCCTGTTAGGTTAATTGGTCTCTCTAAATTGCCCTTAGGTGTGTGAATGAGTGTGTGCATGGTTGCTTGTGTGTTGCCCTGTGATGGACTGGCGACCTGTCCAGGGTGTACCTTGCCTCTCGCCCATAGACTGCTGGAGATAGGCACCAGCTCCCCCGCGACCCACTATGGAATAAGCGGTAGAGAATGACTGACTGACTGACTATATATATATACACAGATATACACTCACCGGCCACTTTATTAGGTACACCTGTCTAACTCCTCGTTAATGCAAATTTCTAATCAGCCAATCACATGGCAGCAACTCAATGCATTTAGGCATGTAGACATGGTCAAGACGATCTGCTGCAGTTCCAACTGAGCATCAGAATGGGGAAGAAAGGTGATTTAAGTGACTTTGAACGTGGCATGGTTGTTGGTGCCAGACGGGCTGGTCTGAGTATTTTAGAAACTGCTGATCTACTGGGATTTTCACGCACTACCATCTCTAGGGTTTACAGAGAATGGTCCGAAAAAGAGAAAATATCCAGTGAGCAGCAGTTCTGTGGGCGCAAATGCCTTGTTGATGTCAGAGGTCAGAGGAGAATGGCCAGACTGATTAGAAAGGCTGATAGAAAGGCAACAGTAACTCAAATAACCACTCGTTACAACCAAGGCCTGCAGAAGAGCATCTCTGAACGCACAACACGTTGAACCTTGAGGCGGATGGGCTACAGCAGCAGAAGACCACACCGGGTGCCACTCCTGTAAGCTAAGAACAGGAAACTGAGGCTACAATTCGCAAAGGCTCACCAAAATCGGACAATAAAAGATTGAAAAAACATTGCCTGGTTTGATGAGTCTCGATTTCTGCTGCGACATTTGGATGGTAGGGTCAGAATTTGGTGTCAACAACACATGAAAGCATGGATCCATCCTACCTTGTATCAATGGTTCAGGCTGGTGGTGGTGGTGTAATGGTGTGGGGGATATTTTCTTAGCACACTTTGGGCCCCTAAGTACCAACTGAGCATCGTATCAACGCCACAGCCTACCTGAGTATTGTTGCTGACCATGTCCATCCTTTTATGACCACAGTGTACCCATCTTCTGATGGTTACTTCCAGCAGGATAACTCGCCATGTCATAAAGCATGAATCATCTCAGACTGGTTTCTGGAACATGACAATGAGTTCACTGGACTCAAATGGCCTCAACAGTCACCAGATCTCAATCCAATAGAGCACCTTTGGGATGTGGTGGAACGGGAGATTCGCATCATGGATGTGCAGCCGACAAATCTGCAGCATCTGTGTGATGCGATCATGTCAATATGGACCAAACTCTCTGAGGAATGTTTCCAGTACCTTGTTGAATCTATGCCACGAAGGATTAAGGCAGTTCTGAAGGCAAAAGGGGGTCCAACCCGGTACTAGCAAGGTGTACCTAATAAAGTGGCCGGTGAGTGTGTGTGTATATATCATATATATATATATATATATATAATGTGTATTATAGTGTGTTATATATATATATATATATATATATATATGTGTTATGTATATATATTGTGGTATATTGTATATATATAATGTGTATATGTGTATATATGTGTATATGTGTATATATCTATGTGTATATGTGTATATAGATATATATATATATATATATGTGTATATGTGTATATATATATATATGTGTATATGTGTATATATATATATATATATATATATATATATACATATATATATATATTTGTATAGTTGTTATATATATATATGTGTATATGTGTATATATTAATATATATATATATATAATATATAATGTGTGTATATGTGTCTATATATTATATATATATATATAATTATATATATGTGTGTATATGTGTATATATATATGGTGTGTATATGTTATATATATATATTCTTTATATGTTTAAATATATATATATATATATATGGGGGGTTATGTTGTATGTGTATTATAATATATATATAATATATAGTATATATATATATATATGTCTATTGTGTGTATATATATATATATATATGTGTGTATATATATATATATATTAATGTGTAATATGTGTGTATATATATGTGTGTATATGTATATATATATGTGTGTATATCGAGAGAGAGATAAAAGTCCTATTAAATAATTTATTTCTACCATTTATGAATTTAATACATTAAATGATTAAATATACAATTAAATTATTAAACTCTAATAATTTAATTAGATAACTTTAAATAATAATTTAAATAATAACTTTATTTATTTATTAAATAAATAAATAAATATAGAGTGAAATAATTAGATGTATTTTTAGGGGGTAGCCAGTCTCTGGTACTGTTATTTTTGGGTCACAGGCTGAAATGTTTGGGATCTCTCTGTTAAGCTAATAGTGTTTTCAGTCTGTAAACCACAAGCTCTCCTCCCGCTGCATGTTTCTTCTCAGGATCATTCAAGCATAAACGGCGGCACTCCGTGGTGCCCATCACCCCCATGCCTTACTACTCTGACATGGACACACCGGAGCTCAAGAACAAACTCAGCAGGTCAGTTGGTTCAGTCACACCTCCAACATGGTCCTAAAGAAGGTTTACACAAAGATCAAGAACCGATCAGATTACTCTCGGCTAAGTAGCGCTCAGGCAGTTTTTTTTTCCTTCTTCTGTCCCTCTGCTTGTCCGTCACCCGTGCCTTTAATGTTCTCCCACATGCAGCTTCGGCGTGCGACCTTTACCGAAGCGTCAGATGGTCCTCAAGCTGAAGGAGATCCACCAGTACACCCACCAGCTAGCCAGCTCTGACTCAGAGGAAGAAGAGGCACCCGGGGCGAAGCCTCCACTCATTAGGGTGGTCTCCTGCGCCCAGACGGGGTTGTTTAAAGAGCCGACAGCGCCTGCTACCACGTCCCCCATCAGAACTGACCAAGCGGAGGACGACGAGCTGCTCTCTGCCTCACAGGGCTCAAACAACTCCTCCACTGCTGCCAGTGAGGAGTCTGAAAGGTATGTGGAGTGTCCAACGTCTTCCATCTCGACAAAGTATTCAGACCCCTTAAACATTTAATTTATAGGTTTACAACAGCAACAATGAATATATTATTAGGGATTTATTACAAACACAAATCGTATCTGTTTAAGCAAAAGCAATATGATGGTTTTCCAGGTTTATTACAGATATTAATGTGAAAAGTGCTTTAGCCTCCCTCAGTCAGCTCCTAGTAGAACAACTTTCACTGCAATCACAGTCGTAAGTCTTTTGGAGTTTGCTGGTGAACATCAATTTTCAAGTCTCGCCCCAGAGTTCAGTTAGATTTAAGTCTGGACTTTGACTGGGCCATTGTAACGCATGAATACCCTTTGATCAAAGTCGTTCTATTGTTCTGGATGTATGTGTAAAGGGTCACTGTCTTGGTCTCAGGGGTTACGCAGCAACCAACAGGTTTTCTTCCTTTTCCCTCCTTTGATTAGCTTCCCCACAGCATTACGGTGCCACCACTATGCAACTGCAAACCTTACTTCTTTCTTGTGCCTCTTCCATGACAGGCAGATTTGTTGAGTGCACGACTAACAGTTGACCTGCTAAACGATTTTCCCCATAATGCTGCTTGTTCACTAATATTCTCTAAGAAACCTCTGAGGCCTTCACTGAACAGCTGCATTTATTGCTGGGTTGAACAGGTGGGTTCGATTTACCATTTAGTTGCACCAGGTTTTATTTATTTAGGGATAAAACAGTGAAGATGGCTGAATACATTTTTTTCAAATGTTCACAATTCTGGACCACTTTGTGTTGGCCTATAATAAAAAAAATCCCCCAAAATACATTAAAGGATGACATTGTAATGTAACACCGATAAGGCTCAAGGTCTAATTTCCTCCATCTCATTAGGTCCAACCCTGAGCTGGTTCTGTCTTCTGATGGCGATTCAGACAACGACGTCTCGTCCTCTCAGGCAGCTTCACGCCTCCAGGACCGTCTCCAGGCGGTGCGCTCCTTCATACTGTCAGATTCCAACCTGTACAGTCGGATCCTCCAGTACCAGCCTCTGGTTCTCTCCCAGCTCCAGCAGCAGCTCAAGGCGGCGGGGATCCGCCTGGGCGCCGCCAAGCTGGTGGACTACCTGGACTCCCAGTGCATCACGTTCACCACGGCCAAGCCGGGCCACTCTGCAGCCAGCCGCATACGGGGCAAGAAGACAGGCCGGGGGACGAGAGGAAGGAGTAGGAAAAACTGCGCTTAAAAACTTTTAACAGAGAATTGTAACGTAGAAAATGTGAAGATTGGTAGGTTTTACTTTGGAGTTAAAAATTTGTCTGGAAACCTTAAGGCAAAAACTTTACTTTGTAAATACTCGTTTTTTAAGAAAGGTTTTGGATTTTACAAGTTCACTTTTCAGATGTTGCATTTATTATGACATTGTACTGTTAAAATAAAACATAAGTGTTTATCTTGTATGTGATTTTACAAATGTGCATCCAAAAACCTGCCAAGTCCTTTACATTGATACAAAATGGCACCACACAAAGTTTTGAAAAACATTTTTACTTTTTTAAGCTTCACGTCCAAACACCCAAAATGAACACAGAGCTGTGCATATTCGAAGAAGAGGAAAAATCTCACAACTTCTCATACGTTGTTCAAGTACAGAGAGGTGTCCTTTAACGCAGCACATGAGGTCGGTTCTGTTAAAGTCCACATTCAGGTCGCTGCTGCTCCGCTCAGGGAGGGACAAGTTTATATTGTGCACCCAGATTTGTCTACAGCAGCGTAAAGCCATGGGCTTTAAACTCAGATTCCAAAATATTCTCAACTCTGCAGCCTCAGGAGACGAGCCCGTCTCCTCTCACCTCGCAATGAGCACCGATGCAGGTTTTGTCCCGGTGCACGCTCTCGTACGGTTATGACAGGTTGGCAATGTTGGCGAGGAAGCGCTGAGCCCACCACTCCTCCAGATCTATAGGCACAAAGTCTGGACAGAATAATAACAGAAGAATTTGAGCTCAAAGTTTGTCGTTCTGTTTAAGCTGAAAACTGATCTGTTTAATTTTAAGTATAGTCAAAGCCTCAAAAAGTGTTTTTTTTTTTTAAGCGGGGTACAGTGAACACACTCCTACCTCTCTACCTATTAAGCATGATTTATATTGATTTTCAGGAACAAACAAGAGGGGCAACGCCTTAAAGCAAATTCTGACTGAACTAAAATGCTGAAATAAGTCATAATCTAAGAAAAACATGAAAACCAACATCTGAGGTTTTCAGTTACATAACAGAGTACTGGTGCTACTTCAGTTGAAAATAATCCATCAGCAATGTTTCTCCCACAAACTGGAGCAGACTGGTTTTGAAAGTGATTAAGCGAGACCGGAGAAGACAAGCCATTCATGATCCAGTTTATCTGGAACAAGCTGATCTTCTCAAACTAAAATGTAAGTTAAAGTTCAATCACTGTTTGAAAAGCTGTCCTCAGGGCTGTGGATGAAGGGAATACAAGGTGGCATCTGAGATATTGAGATAATATATTAACACAAGGTGCGATTACGGGTTTTGTAGATTACTGAACAGGAAGAGAGTGGCCCGTTATAAACCAAACCGAGATGAGGGTTACGATTACGGATTTACTTTGTTGAGATGTTTGAAGTATTGAACTGGAGAAATGGAGGTACTCACTCTTCATTACAGTACTGGGGGTCTTCTCTGTGTACTGAACCGGCCCCTTGCTGTCAGCTGACTCCCCTCGGTGCTCCAGCTTCTGCTCCACTTCCTGCCATACTGCACACAATCAAACACACAAAGCTTCAGAAAGATGTCACCTGTTGGGTTCACATATTAAATATCTGCATTTTGTCTTTCTATGCAACGAAGCAGGAAATGCTAATTGGAATGACAGTTTATAGAAAAACTTCAATGTGTTTTATTTAAGGATGTAACAATTTGGCCCGATTCCGATGTTATTGCTGTTATTATCGACAGTGTGAAAAACTGACCACACGTCTGACATTGCCTCTCTGCTTCAAATAAGCGCTGGAAAATCCTGTGCGCGGGTTTTTATTTAGGGCTTGAATGCAAATGGCCCCAGCATTTTTATTTGCAATAGAAATTCCTTACGGTTCACAATTAGGCACTACTTTGTGTTGGTCTATCACATATAATCCCAATAAAATACAATGAAGTGTTGAACTGTGACACAATGTGAAACGGGTCAGCACTTTGCAAGCTATTGTAGTTGGGATCTGTGATGAGAGCTTCTCTGTCGGGGGCAACAGTTTTCCTGCACATCGCATCTTTCATCAACTTCTACTGTAAGGCCGCCATATATGAAAACCAAATCCCAGTGGTATTACTGAGGAGGGATGGGTGAGGTGCAGGGTTTTCCTTTCAGAACCAGCTGAACTCTGTGGCAACAAACAACCACTGCAGGGAAGCCCTTTCTGGCCAAAGCCCAAAAGTAACAGAAAGTTGCTGATTAACACAAACTCAGCCCTCCAAGCCGTTTTCCACCATGGGTTCACTCCGACCTACAAAGTAAGTAGCAGCGACCTTCCTGTTTGAAGCACCGTTAAAACTATGTTTAATCTCTGTAGACAGGACATGTTGAATTTAACCTGAGAACCCGTTCTAGGTCAGATTTCATTATGCAACCTAAAAAAGAAAAATCCAGAAATGACTTTACAGTCAGAACAGTTCCTCTCTTTTTTCTGAAAGGAAAAAAGTTTGCCAAAGCCCCTTACAAGAGGGAGAACATTCAAGAAAGGAGGCACTAAAACGAGACAACCTTAAACACATTTAACAGACAGCATTCAGGTATTAGCCTGCTTATAGCCTTCTTGATTTTGATAAGACAATTTGATACACAAAGATGCAAATACAAAATGCACTTTTAAAATGATTTCATTTATTATAGGGGGAAAAAACGCTATGAAAACCATCTTGGCCCTACGTGAAAAAGTTTTTGCTCTCTTCACCTACTAATTGGTGGTGCCACCCCTGGAGGCAACAGCTGCCATCAAGGCTTTGTAATGACTGACATCAGTCTTATGCATAACCGTGCAAGTAAGTTTATTTATAAACTTTCACAAACAGCACGTAACGAAGCACTATACAAGGAAATCACATTAGAATCAACATAAAAGCACAATGAAAATCACGCCATAAAAGCCAGGCGGAATAAAACAATTTTCAACTGGTTTTTAAGGATCTCTACAGAGTCAGCAAAGCGAAGCTGCGATGGTAAACTGTTCCACAGTGTAGGAGCCACAGACCCAAGGGCCTCCTTGGTTTTCAGTCTTGTTTGAGGAACATCCAGGAGGTTTTGGGCTTGTGATCGAAGGCTATAGCTCATACAAATAGTCAGGAGCATGGTCATTTAGAAGCCTGTAGGTAAGAACAAGAATTTTAAAACGAATTTTAAAATCCACTGGGAGCCGGTGTGAGGAGTGTAAGCCTGGGGTGATATGAGTGAATCTACTAGATTGCATAAGAAGTCTGGCTGCTGTGATCTGAATAGCTTGGAGGCTTGAAGATCTCTCCAGACCTATAAAAAGGGCATTACAATAGTCTAAATGGGAAGACACGAATGCATGAATCTGCTCGGGACACCATGGCACGTATTTTAAAGAGTAACAGTAAAGTTACAACAGGAATGAGAAACGGACCAGATATGTGAATGAAAGTCTAAATAAAGCCTAAATAACTGTCAAAAGTAACTACTAGATTCCTTACTGTAGATTCGGTGGCTGGGAAAAAAAGAAGCAACAGTGTGATTGATTTTAGCAGGCAGCTGACTAGGAGCAATTATCAAGGTTTTTGTCTTATCTGTGTCTAAAACTACAGATCTGTGCGGTTTCAAAGATACATACAGCTGGATCAGAAAATGCCTGAATAATGCCAGCTAATGGGAGAATGTAAAATTAAAATAATAACTATAGGTCCCACAAGGGTCAGTTCCCTACATAACTGTGGAGGAATTCCTGCCCGGTCTTCTCTGCTGAGTTGTTTTCATTTCAGCTGCTTTGGCTGGTTTTCAAGAATGAATGGTCTGTTTAAGGTCATGCCACAGCATCCCAGTTAGATTAAGTCCAGACTTTAATTAGGCCACTCAAAAACCTTTTTTTGTTTTTAAGACTTTTTTTTGCGGCAATAGTGGCCTTCACAGTATTTTTTTTTTACAGTAGCTAGACAGGAAATGGGGGCGGGAAAGAGGGGATTACATGTAGCAAATGCCGCTGGGGCTCAAACCCGGGACGGCGGCGTTGAGGACTAAAGCCTTCGTATATGGGTACCCCTACACCACCAGTGCTGCGCCCCCAGTCCTGCTGCATAGCCCAAATGCACCAGGGCTGAAGGCAATAAACTAATGGCCCCGGTATCCGCCTTTAGAATTTTCTGGTAGAGAGCAGAATGTATGGTTCCTTTAAGTTTTTGTCAATTTGTCCAGATCCTGAAGTACCAGAACAGCCCAAACCATCATACTGCTACCACCATGTTTGACTCGGTATGATCATTTTCTAAAATGCTGTGTTAGTTTCAGGCCAAATGGAACAGGAAGCATACCTTCCAGGAACTTCGAGCTTTGTCTTCTCAGTCCTCAGAGTATTTTCTTGAGGATCATGAAGATGTTTCTTGACGAACTATGAGACAGGGCTTTCTGTTGTTTTTGGTCAGCTGTGGTTTTGGCTTTATGTTACAAAGACTTAAATTGACTTCATAACCCTTCCCAGACTGATAGATGTCAATGAATTTGTTTTTCATCTGCTCTTGGATTTCTGCAGATCGTGATATGTTGCTTTTTAAGATTTTTTGGCCTACTTCATGTTGTCAGAAGGGTTGTTTCTTCAATCTATTGGTCAGGCATTAATCAGACCTTGGTTTGGCTAGTGAAACTGAATCAAAAAGATGTTAATTCCAATTATTTAATGTTTTAATAAAGCAGGCAGTTACTTTTTCAACACGGGCTCAAAGTGGTATGAATAGCTTTTCTCTTGACAAATTGAATTATCATTTGAAAACTGATTTATGCAATTAGGGTATCTCTGTGTGATACTAAAATTTGATGATTTGAAAGGTTAAAGAGTGACAAAAAAAGCAAAAACAGAAGGAATCTGTTGTCACAGCACTGTATATTCTTGTGCACGTTTACAGAAGCATCTGCTGCATGGCTGCTTTGCAAGAGAAAACTGAAAATGTCCTGCTTCTAATCTTCCCAGACTCTGACCTCTGTCACACCCTCAGAGTGACAGATCTCTACTGGCTTCAGGATTAGATCTGGACATCTGACCTTACACCATGGCCCACTAATCCGGTGATCCTCACCTTCATAGACGAATCTGACGTTCTCCTCGTGCGCAGGTGTGAATCCCTCTGCAGCCAGGCTCTGGCTCTTCTGCGTGGCTGTCCCGTTGTGGCGCTTCCCGTTGAGCCTATTGAATACTATCCTGGGGGGTGGAGCGCTGCAGACGACACACAGATAGTCGGAAAAGAAGCTGAGCCATATTTGTTGACATACGTTGCATAGTAGAGATTGGAAAATCAAAGCCTGCTGGTAGATCTGTGGGAACATGAGCTGAATTTGCCTTGGATTGCAAACGGCATACATAGCTGTGTCCAGGGTTTGTTTACTTATTAGAAAAAACAAGCAATATGTCTAAGGTCACCTCTGGTTTCCTCAGAGTGTTAACCCTAGGGTACAATCAGCAGCTGGGAGTATGTGGTGAAATATGTTTCACTTGTACTGAAGTGACCAGATGTTTCACAAACTGCTTTTTAACTGAGGAGATACAGGCCCACTATTTACTGTTATTCATAAAATGCAATTTACACTGTATAAGTGAGTTCATGGATTAATTGTATGGAAGTTTAAATGTCTTAAATCAACCCTATTCTTTTTAGATTTTGTTTCCAAGGAGTCAGCTTGTCTTATATGTTGAACCTGTCTTGATTAATGCTTCTCCAAGCTTTCTAAACATATTTTTTTTCTTTGGACTTTGGCAGCTTCTTCTCCTCATTATCTGTCTCTTTTCTTTACAAAGTTATTCTTTCAAAAGTCAGCAAGATTTTCTCAGGTTGTTTGGTGCATAGAGTAACGCAAGGCTGCCCCTCCCCCGCATGTTGCTGTGCGTCACCCGCAAGGCGAAATTTAGTGTTTTTCCAGTCACAAAAAGCACAGCTTGCAATACTTCAAGTTTTACTCTTTGAAGAGCAGAATGGCAAAAATCACTTGAAAACTATCACTATGTTTAGCGGGGGTTTATATTTTTTGATTAGGTTTAAAAGTTTAAAAATCTAGAAATAATACAGGTGTGTACTTTAACAATATTACACACAATAGGCAGTGTTAAAAGATTTTAGCAGCATTGGGAATACTTTTTTTGTTTGTTTAAATGAAAGCATTCAAGTACTGTAATACCAGGGGTGTTTGACACTGGTAAAAAAAATATATAATTATCACAAAAACAAGAAAATTAAAATGATAATTTGACATTTTTTAGAAACTCAAATTCCTCCAAAAATGCTTAAAAACAAAAAATAAGGACTGACTTTTTTTTATTTTTATTTTCAACAAATGTTACTGTATAGTATTTTTACTAATAAAAAGAGCAAAACAAAATATCGCCTCAAATTAGCTTACACTTTTAAATTAAACATACTTGAATTTTAATAAATAAAAAAAAAATCATACAGGCACCACTTAATCAGAAACGGTAATAGTTTCCGATTGGAAAATTTAAGACTGCTGGGACCTGTCAAAATAAACTGGTATCTAACGTTATGAGCCAAAGACGGTCATCCCTTCTAAATATGGTCTGTGACGTCACAGGGTGGAGCATACTGTTTGCTGGGACCAGTTAAGGAGGGGAGGCTGTCACAATATGACAAAACGGGAAAAAAATATTTCCTTTAGGAATTAAAAGAAAACCCAAGTCCAATTTAAGTTTCGGACCAATGGATAAATAAAAAAAAAGCTTGTAGGTTAATTTATAATTTATTCCTGGTTTCTGATGAGAAAATCAAACCAATATAAAATAACAATGCACGAAGTATGTTAATGTGACATAACAATAAACAGTAACAGTCGAAGTAATACTGTTAAAACTCCCCGTGGAATATCTGATTTTACAACAAATCGTGAATGCACCACAGAAACACTGCTTACACGTCAAAATGTGACTCCCAAAAAAATGCTCCCTTTGATGTCCGATAGCGGACGCAGGCCACGTCGAGGTGTTACATGATCGCGCTCCTGGTCCACGTGGGAAGAAGTATTTTGGGCCCACGCGGCTGCCTGCGGGACTTGTGTAAACAAAACTCCATAATTACAGGTGCAACAATGGAAGAGAGAAGTACTCACTTTGAGGCGAGCCAAGAGGTGGGCTTTAGCTTCAAGTCGCTGACCTTGCTCTCGATCTGCTGTGTGGGACCTGGGGTAAAATCCAACAGTTTAACCTTGAGTGGTTTTTAAACAAACTCCCAGCAAGCAGCAAACTTTCCTCCGTGAATCTCTCTGATGTCACGTTGCATCACCGCCTTGGGTAACACGCCAGGCACCGCCACTCACCTGTCCTCCGTTGTGTAACAAGTTTGCTGGGACCTCTGGTGATTGTGTACATCATGTAATGTCAGGAAACCGTAGTAAATCCTTCAGTGTGTGCCTAAACTCTGACTTGTCACGCTAACTTCCAGCTCGCTCCGTCTGACCTGTCCTGCTTGTGGTTTGTTGCCCGGGTCAGCTGCTCTGAGGTCGGCCAGAAGCCTGCATGGGACTCGCTTGGTTTGGCTCGTCACCTGCTGTATTTTAGATGTTTGCGCCCCAACCCGGCTGCTGTTCAGGTGCTAACGGAGCCACAACGTGTTCTTTAGGTTGGTGTGTAGGTCATTCAAGGAGAACGCAGGTCCACATGCTGGGGATCGTGCACAGGAGGAGGCGGCGGCGGCGGGATGGAGCCTTCCTGACGCCCGAGGATAGTGACACTCTGAGCCGGACACTGTATCTTCTGTGCACTGTTGTAGCGCTGCAACACCGCCTGCTTGTCTGACTGATTACAAGGGCGATGCGCACTTTACTTTCATAAGGCTTAGGAACGACCAAGCTCACACATTGTAAAGCTATTCACGGGGAATTGCAAAGCTTCCGGTGACGAATTCCAAAATAAAACCTCAGAGTCCAGCATAGACCACGCCGGGAGAAATGAATCAACTTGCTGTTGGTTTTAAAGGTAATCTTAATGAAAAAAGTCAGAGGTCATTAGGTTTGGGAAGTGTAATCCTCTCCTCAGCGATGCTCCTGGTTCTCCTCCTACCAATCACTTTGCAGTGAAGTCTGGGTGTAATTCTGGACAACTTTCAGCTGAATAAATAGATTAGTGCTTTTTCGAAAAAGAAAGAAAAGCATTACCTTTTTAAGTTTTTTTGTGGCACTAGTGGCCTTTAATTATTAGTAGCTTGGCAGGAGGAAGGGCAGAAAGGGAAGACATGCAGCAAATGGCCTGGAGACAGGGATCGAACTGGGGAAACTGTGTTGAGGACTATAGCCTCTGCATATGGTGCGCCTGCTCTACCGCTGACCCATGGGGCACCCCAGCCTAGGTCAAGGTCAGCTAGGAGAACATGTCGAAGCAAATACTTCTTGGTATGCTGGTACTTTAAAACATTAATCTAAACACTACTAGGCCCTGGGAACTCAAATGTCATCACAGACTCTTTAAAATAGCAGGAGGTTTTAGTATAAATGTGGTTTGACTTTACCAGCAAACTGAATGAGAATCAGAATTGGAGATTTAAGAAAAGTAATGATGCAAAACAAAGGCAATAAACACTGAAATGATTTGGAAGACACAAAATTAACCTTCTTTCATGACCATCTTCCAAAAAGCAGATAAAATGACACATTCTGTTTGTTTCAAATTGTGAGCAGAAAAATGTTTCAACTTAAAGTTTAGCCAGTACTGTGAAACATGATAAAAGTATCAATGTTAACACTGTTACAGTCTCAGTGGTCTGGTAGAGTTCAGTCAGGTTGATTTGCAAACGTCTCAGTTTGAATCATACTGAAGGGACGCAGGAGATGTCACCAAATTACTTTTGACCGAAGGCTTTTTTACTGTGACACTGAAGAACAGACGCTGTTTATATTTCTCACTGTTTTGGATGTGAATGTTTCAATGTATGTGTAATTCTGACACTTTTAAACCGTATTAGAGTACACAGCCTCGTGTTAACAGTTTTCATGTACTTTGGGGATATCAACAATATAAAGATCTTATGCAGCAATGGTGTGCAGTGATTTCCATCTTATTGTGGAGACTAGTTTTGATGGTTTGATAAAAGTCAAAAATCTGCCTCTCTTGCTCTTTGGTTGAATTATTACTTGAAAGATGAGGTAAGTGGAAAATGAAATGCCCGTTTCTATTAAAGAGCAGTTTTCTCAGGGTGTCCAGATATTAGGAGCAAAATCTTTTGTAAGTAATTTTAATGTTTGGCTTAAGGATAACCAGTTTCTTTATTAGCACAGCGTGAAATACTTTAATACATTATAGAATTTATTTAAAGCTTCGATTTTTCTCTTTTTATCTGCCTAAATATTGAAGAAAAGTGCCACAATCCAACAAATTAATAAGTGTTCCTTTGTTTCAGGCTGTTTAACAGCCAGACTGTTGCTACATAACGAGTCATTTCCTATAATGATAACGTGGGATTAAACAATCTTTAATTTTAATGCTGTTCAGACGTCGCGTTAGCTCATGATTAGGGCTTTTATTTTGAAGTTGAAAACCCTTGGTTTCCTCCAACATTGTTTCTCTTTAATCTTTGTAGGCGGAGCCAATAGTTCACCTTTCACCGAATAAATGACTTCAAGCAGAGATAAAATGTTTTCCAGTCTGCGTGGACGTTAATTAACAAAATTTCACTACACAATGACACAACATTTCATAGTCATTTAACAGACACTTCAGTTTCCATTCCTCTTTTGCTCTGTGAGAGCTTTTCTAGCTCTAATAGCATCACTGAGATCTAAGAGCCATGAGCACAGGTAGCATCTGCTGTTCAGGTGAAAAGTGTCAGCTGACAGTCTGCGTTCAGCTCCTGAAGATCAGTAGACAAGAAGCGGCTCAGACAGGCTTATCTGCTGTGATATCCAATACTACTCCCCCCCCCATTCACCTGCACTATCTGGGTCAGACAGCACCAGTCTAATCATCTACAATCCTCAACACAGGCTTAACATCAACAGCAAAGTCATAAAACGTTTGCCAGATAACTTTTGCGCTCCCTAAACTTTTCCAGGTCCAAATCATCTTAGAAAACGAAGCCTTCAGTGCATAACCATTTAAAATCCCGTCATTTATGATGTAAACCTAAAACACTCTGCTTTGGCAATGAATAAAGGCAGGAGATCAAGAGTTTCAGCTCCTATTTCTAGGTGCAGATTTGGTCACGAAGCCTTTATGTGACTCAGGTCATCAAAATCATTTAAGGACTGAATTTCTATTCTCACTTTCGGCTATGAGGTTTGTTTGTGCAGAATGAATTTATCCCCAACATGTACAACAAAGAAACTTTGGGTTTTTAGTTGCCCAACTAGCTTTCCTGTCCCAAAACGTTTAGAGAGAGCTGACCCTGTTTTAAACATCTCTACCATTTTCCCCTGACCTGTCTGTTGTGGTCACTGATGTTCTACAAACATCTGGGGCCTTCACAGAACAGCTTTATCTACACTGAGATTAGAACTGTTTTCCCTGGATTTTAGTTCTGAAAGGGGAGTACCTATCCAATAAAAACAGTGAAGTTTGAGGTTGCAACAGGAACAACTGAGAAAAGTAGGAGTATGAATGCTTTTGCAAAATTGTAAACATTTCTATGTTCCCAAAAGATGTTTATGAGTCGCCCTTTTGCCACTGACCAACTTGCTTCCTGCTTGTAGAGGAACCGCTGGATTCACCGACATCCAGATTGTCCATATGCTGGAAAACATGATATTAACCAGTATGAACATGTTTCCACATCAACACAGGCATATTCTTTCAAAAAACTCATTTATTGTTTTATTTTAAGACTTAACAATGAATTAGGCAATTCACTTACAATCACATTCTGTATATAGTGCAAAACACGAGACTAACATTTCAAAAATAATACAAGCAAAATAATCAAGTTTTCTTAAATACTCAAGTATAGATTAATAATTACAGCTGCATTCCACTAAAATGTCCCACTTATAATAATTTCATTTATCACACATTTAATTGGTCCAGCTCACTTGCAGACTTCAGGGTTAGGAGTTGGTTACCTTATTGTCTCCTCGGCTGCTAATCTGCAATCCTCTTCCTGACTGTAAATCTGTTCAGCACCACTAACTCAAGCACTAAAAAAAACATTTATTTGATAATTTCGTTTTCAATAAAAAGGTTTTTGTACAAAAGACCAAAGCAAAGATCTACACATCAAAAATAAAAAAACAGCTGAGAAAATACCGTGTAAACATAAAATGGGTGAGAATATTTGGAGTCAAATAAATAAGCTTTTTTGTTTTTTACATTAACTTCCATTTTTTTTAATCTATACAATGTTTACGGGTTTCTTAATTTTCTAGTTGTACATTAGCCAGTTAATGTTTCCTAATCTTTTACTTCTTTCTTTTATCTCTTGAGGAAATATCTATAGCTCTATCTAGTTTTTACCATTTATTTATTAGCATTCATATATTTATTTTCATGTTCATCTGAGTAGATCTAATATAAAAGCAAATTTTGCATTATAGCATTTTTACCAATGTCATCTCAATCTGTCCAAAAATACTTTTTTCTGTCTTTACCCATAATGCAACTTTCTGATGGGCATCAATTGACTTGGCTCTAATTTCTGTTCAATCAATCAAATAAAGAAAAACAGCAAAACTCACATTTTAATAATCTCCAAATGTATTTTTTGCTTAAGAGATTTTATTTCAACACAAACTTTAGTTTTCTTTTAATTCTTCTCAGTTTTTCTATTAATTTCCTTGTTTGTTTGTATCCAGATTTCATTATTATTTCCAGAGTATTTTAGTGGCATTCTCACATTCTGAACTCTTTTGCTACAAAACTACAAAAACAAGTGAAGCAAAATCTTTTCATACAATTAGTACAAGAAGATAGATCTACATTAAATCTGTGCATTGACTCTTTTTGCATTGACGCTCTTCTTGTCCATTTATAAACAATAAATGTTGTTATAGGTAGTTTTCTTCATGCTGTCCCCTTTAGTGTGTGGAAAGACAAATATTAAAGGCCCTAACAGCAAGTTAAACAAACGCAGCAAACAAACAAACACGTATTAAAGTCCTGAGTACGGAAGACTCTCTGTGCTAAAGTCTTGAGGAGCCACTCACTTCATTACATTTTGCTTTCAATAAAAGGCCTTTATGTTAACAAAGTAGTTCTTCAGTGTTTCTCATGATATCGTTTCTTTCACTGTAATTTAGTCAGATTAAAAATATGTCAAAAGGCGAAGATTCACTTTTAAAAGCTCTGTCCAGCTAAGTTATCCCTTCTGAAGAAAAGCATCCTCATAGCATGATGCTGCCACCACCATGTTTCACAGTGGGCATTGTTTTGTTTATTTCATTTTTCTTTGCAAAGAGCTGAGGTTTGTAAACAGCTGTGCTGAGCATCTGCTTATATTTATTCTGTTATTTTGTTGGTCATGAGAAAGAAATTTGAATAAATTAGGTTTCAGCACCAGATTTAAAATTCAACATGGTTCCTTTAAAGTAATCATTTGCAGACAAAAAAATGGTTTATTCCTTGAGGTAAAAGATTGATTTGCCTTAAGCAGGGGTCGCTTTTACGTGGGTGAATGAATAAATAAAGATTTTGGTCAAAAGCTAAACTAAGCAGCTGGTTTTCAGAAAAACATGTAAAAAAGAAATCACCAAAAACTCAGGAACAAATATGACTCAAGACTTTTGCACAGCTAGTCTGAGATGTGACTGTTAAACATAAAAAAGTACAAACACACTGTCTGAAAATGTCTATAAACAATACAATGCACGACTGAAGTCATCATGTTCATAAAGTGTTTAAAGGAGAATAAAACCTGGTACTTGACATTTTGTTATGAAGTTAGAAACACGTTTGACTCCTGGAAAAGTCGTAGACAAAACTCAGCATATAGTTACAGTACTAAAACCATGCCTGGAACATCAGTCCCTCTTCACACCAGATTAGGACCCCCCTATGGTCTCCAGGATCTCCTCGACTGCTTGAAAAGTAGTCATATTTGGAAAACATGAATTACAGAGAGAAGGTTGCTGCTTTCTTTACCATCCTATCACAATGCTAAATTAACGGGTATCCTATTTTTTTCTAGGAAGTTTCCCATATTTATAATTTCTGTAAATACGAGAGGTTTCTGCACCTCCACCATCAGATTCAGCCTTGCCGAGCTTGCCATTTTATGTGATAATAATATCTGGTGCTGAAGCACAGTGAACGCATGTTAATGAGATCAGACGGAATCCTGCATGTAAATCCAAACTCTAGCTGATTTTTCTCAATACATAATGAAGAGCACACGGTGTTCTTGGTGCACCCCAGAAGATCGTTCCAAGACCATCCACATCCTTAGTCTTAGAGAAATGGTCCTTACCTGTTGACCACTATGGCTGAGAAGTAGTTAGTTAAAACATTATTTTATTGAAGGATGTTGTCTTATAATAAGAGTCGTGGGCACCTATTGTCCGTGTGTTTCTCAGTAATGAGGTTCACAGTCTTCCACAAGGCTGTCTGTGATGTAATTGATGTGTAGCACATCCTGGAAATACTCCTTCTCCACTTTCGTGTTTATGGTCCAGGCTACAACTTCCACTCCCCTTTGAGCCCAGTACTGGACATAATTCCTGCAGCAGCACACAGAAAAACAGTGTGTCATTGGTAACCGCATGATTAGCAACTGTAAGGATCAGGTCATCAAGAATGTACAGACAACATGTCAAAATGTTGAAATCTAAAAGCTTTTGGAATGTCTTGTGAGTGCATCTTCAGAGCAAAGGTTGAATTTCAAAAAAGGAAAAGCAAGACATATGACATGTGTGACTTAAGCACATAGAAACTCACTGCGATACAAAGTTCTTCTGTATCAGGAAGGCTGAGACTCCACAGAGCTTCCACAGCAGGTGATGGTGCGCCCAGTCCAGCAAGATGTCCATCATCGTCATCCAGTGATGTTTCCACACTGATGAAAAGCGTGGGGTACCGTCGCCGAGAGTACTCAGGCTCCACGGTCTGTGGGTCAGCGCTGTGAGCACTTCAGGGTCAGACTGTCTCAGCTGGACCAAAAGAAACACATAAAATGCTTCTGAAAATCTGGCTTTCAATAGCAACAGCAGTGATACATGACAGAAATGCTCTGATAGAGGAAACCACCAATTTTACTGACGTGAAACTTTCATAAAAGATATTATTCAGTGGTATATTACTTTTTAAATAACAAATGGACACCACCTGTTAAAAAACGTAGGTGGGTACGGAGGTATGGATTTCCACTTCAGGATTTCAGAAAGTACAACGTTTTTAAAACATGCAATGAAGACAAAAATGCTTCATGTGAATTGGTGTAATAATATCAAAAGAGGCACAAGAATCAGGCTAATCAGCAGACATTTGGTCACAGATCCTGAATCATTCCAGTTGCATTTGAGTAGCAAGGCTTTCAGCCTTGTGTATTTGACTTGGATGACTCCCTGAACCAGCGGTACTCAAATGTTTTGCCACCTGGGCCAAAACTGTTAAGTTGAAAGTACTTGTGGGCCACAAAAATCTGAATTTTCTTTTCATAAAAAAGGAAAAAAAAAAAACATTTAACAGGTAAATTATTCATTTCTATCTGCTCTAAAATAAACTGAAAACAACATTTTGATAAAACAAGTAAAGTAGTTGGATTTTTGTAGAAAGGGGATCTGTAAATCCTCATGGATCCAAAACATAGAAAGGTTCTTGCATGTTTGCCTTATTAAAAAAGGACATTCAAGGTTCCAATTGTTTTTCATTTTTTCCGTCTTTATGGAAATGGTCTTTATGTATGGAGTTTGCATGTTCTGCCTGTGCATGCGTGGGTTCTCTCTGGGTACTCCAGCTTCCTCCCACAGTCCAAAAACATAACTGTTAGGTTATTTAGTCTCTCTAAATTGTCCTTAGATGTCAGTGTGTGTGTGTTCATAGTTGTCTGTCCCGTGTGTCTCTGCGTTGCCCTGCGATGGACCGGCGACCTGTCCAGAGTTTAACCATTGTAGGGACTTGAAAATCATCCCAATTGGCCAGAGCATTTATTTTTTTAAACAACTTGGCTTGTAATCATCACTGAAGAGTAATCATTACTAGCTTTCAAGCTTTGCCCCGGTCCTCTAAGCACACCGCTTCAATGTGTCCCATTGTTGCCAAGTTTTCCTGATATCCATGCAGTGTTCTCAGATACAGCTAAAATGATTTGCTGCAGCCGTCAAGAACACAAGTAAACACCTTTAAACGAGAAGGGATGCAACTACAGTAAAAAACCTAATATGAATCACATTCTTGCTCTTAAAAGATCTCTGATCAGTTGTGATGCCCTCGTAGCCATATTCTTGTGGAAACTTGTTTAATGTAAGGTATATTTTTATCTTGATTAAATAACATTTTACAGCAAACATTGTTCTACAGGTGAAAAGCTACATCTTAAGTGAGTTCTTTTGATTTTACAGAAAGACCTGGTGAGTAGCTTTAAAAAGCTCCATCAACACAGATTCAGTCCTATGCTACTTATATTTTATTAACTATTTATTTTATTAGTAATTAAGTTAACATATTGATTGCTGTGGCGAACAAAGCCCCAGAGCAGGGGATGATGCATTCAAACTAAAAATATATGTGGTGCGATTATATAGTGATGACACATAAATAACACACCTGAAAGCGACTAACATCGGATGCAAAGGAAACAGATTAGTTAATGCAAGAAACAACAACTCTTTATTTGCATCCTAGCGAGCAATCCAACGGAAATCTGCGATTCTTTATGGAAACTTATATCACCTTGTTAGTCTGGGTATAACTAAATAAGTCTATAGTAAACAGTGATGGGTAACCCTGCAGAAAATTCAGAACAGCTTCCACAGAACCACCACGAGAGATGCAGAACACTGACAGAGCTCTTTCTTACCCTGTAGATGACTTTGGGTTCGAAGGAGCAAACGATGCTGCTGTTGTAGAGGACTGGATATCTCTTGTACATGTCTGTAAGTGCTGCAGCTGCCTGGACGGGAAGGAAAAACACAGGGATGCCAAAGGCCAGTCAGTTGTTTACAGTGAGTGGTTTAGTTTGTGTTGTTTCCAGACAACCACATAGTGTGAGGCCAGACAAACTGCTGTGAGAACTGGATTTAAAGGTGTCAGGGCCAAAGATAAAAAAAATGAAAACATTCAACACTGCAGCTTTCCTGACTCAACAGAAAATATGCTAAGCATCAACCAACTCCGCTAACAAAGGCCTAAAAAGCTGAAAAATAATTGTAAACACGGAGCAGTTTAACCAAACTCAGGTGCATCTCTCACACACTAAAAAAAAAAAAAAAAACATTTGAAAGTTTATTAGAAGTCTACTGGTCCCGGGCTACAGATGAATCATTAAATATGGGGTATAAGTTCTGCGGTATTGAGGAGCAGAGAGTGTAAGTGGTTTTATTTGAAAAAAAAAAAAACGGAAGTATCTGTGTACTTCCGCCAGGGCTTTGAATGAACAGAGCGGAGCAGGAAGACGAGCCTGGAGGATGGAGCATCTGTTCCTGCCCAGCTGTAAGTGGCTGCTGTTCTTCTATAGATTGTACCGTAGGTTTCTCCTTCCACTTTACAGTTGTGAAGTACTTCGATAAATCACATTACAAATTCCAATAAAATTTTTTGAAGTTGTTGCTTGTAACATGAGAAACTTTGGAAAAGTTCAAGCGGTTTGAATACTTCTGCAATGCACAATAAAGGCCCAACATCCTCTTATTTTCTTTCTGCACTTCTGCCTGCATATTAATCAATTAAATCAGCTCATTGGCTGCATATCATTAATTATGTGTGCTGGTTTTGTTGGCTGCACCTCATCTGGATGACCTTTGACATCAAAATAGATGGTGAGCTGCAGCTTGATGCATTCTTTTACCGCCTCCTCCAGAGTTGGGATCTTCTCACCAACAAACTTGGACCTAGAAGAAAAAGCGGGGCTCACTTATAAATCAGGCTTTGGAAACAAAGGAATTATTTTCTAAATAAATAATGATTAACAATCTCTTTATAAAAAAAACTATACTGTTCTTTCAGTTTCAAACAGATAAACCTTTACAATAATGTGTTAACAGTATTTTTACAAAGTGATTGTTACATGTCGAGCTCATTGATGCAACAGCAGTACTTTAAATTCAATTATTTATCAAATATTACCCAGCATCATGACAGACGTGTGTACAGGAGTTTATTTTTCATGTTTTTAAATGACCTTCTCGACCAAACAGTTTCTCACCTGAATCGATGTTTGGCAGCTGCATCCAGTCTACGCAGCTCCGAAAAGCTCATCTTGCTGAGCGGGCCCGAACCGTTGGTGGTCCGATCCACGGTTTCATCGTGCATGAGGATGGGGATCCCGTCTGCTGAGAACTCCAGATCCAACTCCACACCAGTCGCACCATTCCTACTGGCCTGCAAGCAGAGCAAGAACGTTGGCGTGTGAAATTTTCAAAGAGGATTTAGTTCCGGAAAAATGTGACACAAGTTTATTTGACAGGGGAAACATGCGGTAAAACACATCACTGTAAATGTCTCCAAATTAGCCAAAGGGTTACTGTTTCAGCTGTAGTCCCTGGATAAGTAGACCAAGGAGTTTCACTGCAAATGTCATTATCAAAATGATAAAATGCTTTAGTGTGTGAAGAAAATGCATCCCTTGAAAGAGCAACATTAGAAGAACCTGGACAAAGACACGCAAGCATAGCACAGGTGCTGACAAGAGCCTAGTTGAGCCACTAGGTGGCACTGTTGCGTGAGAAACTGCAGGAACTTTTATTCAGGGATCAGGTGTTGGTGGTTTAAGGATCAAACTGTGGCTGTTGTGCCACAAACAGACATACAGTGCACAATACTGTATGTGAATTGCGAATAAAATATGTTGCTAAGCAACAAGCTTCTTGAGTGACCAGATAAAGTCGTCTAGATATGTTGGACTGACCTGCTGGACCCTCAAATGTGGGGTTCCATGGTGGGGAAGGAGATTCATTTTAACAGTACATTTAATTGTTCTGCTGTTGTGTTTATTTACAAGGAAAATAACAATATCCTGAACTCTGAAACTGGAATCTGAGATTTAATCTAAACCTGTTAGACTTGTTTTTCACTTGAGGTCTAAAGGTCAAACTAAAGAATGAAAACAGGTGATGTTTTCTTTTCTGGTTTGGAAAACGACTCTAAGGACACAGCAAAATACAACTAGCATATCTGAAGAACAAATACTATTTGAGTCAATCTATACTCGAACACATTTTCATTTGTCTTTTCTAAAACGGTAAATCTCAAGTAGTTTTATTGACCGAGTTTGACGGTCTAACCGCCGTCAGACTTTCTTCCATGTTAACATCATGAATAAAAGGCAGGAGTTTATCCAGAAAGAACTGTAAGCTGATAAATGTTTAACTGAATCAAATTTTGTCACATTACAACAACAGATCGGAAATCTGCAGTGACTGTTTCTATTACTGAAAATTTTAGTGAGCCCTTTTTAGTCTGAGCCCAGAAATAAAATCTAGTGAGACCATCTGCCTCCAGAATTAGTAGAGTCTACCTTAGCATAAATACAGCTATTCTGTTAAATACTTGGAGGAAATTAGTGAACAAGCACTATCACGAAGACCAACGAACAAATAAGGGATAAAGTTTAAAAATGGAGACGTTTAAATCAGGGTTGGGTCATAAAACAATATTTCAAATGTTAAACATCTCGGTCAATCCATCATGTGAACATTTTGAAAGTATGGAACAACTGCAAACCTACCAAGACATGACCGTCCAACTAAAATAAAAGACTGGACTGGGAGAGGGTTAAACAGACAAGCAGCTGAGGGGATCATGAAAACCTTGGAGGAGCTGCAGGGATTCCCAGCTCTGGCAAGAGAGTTTGGTGACAGAACGATTATTGGTAAAACACTTCACAAATATGGCCTTTATGGCAGAGTGGAAAGAAGAAAGCCATAGGATATTTTGCCAGTGGTTTGTCACTGGTCATATAGGGAATACAGCAAACATCTGGTCAGATTAGACCAAAACTGGACGGTTTGGGCTACAATGCAAAACAAACACTGCACATCACCCTGGACACATTATTCTCAGTGTAAGACATGGGAAAGCCTTTCAGTAGGAACAGAAACGCTGTAAAGAGTAGATGGATGGACCTAAATACAGGTCAATCATAGAAAAAGCCTTGGAGGCTGCAAAAGACTAAAGACTGTGGTGGAGGTTCACCTTCCAGAAGGAAGACGTCCGCTTTCCTTTCACCATATGTGCTACTAAACTGCATACAATTCAAACAAAATGCAGTTGTGTGTGAAAGAATTTAAAGCGGCAAATTTTGCAACTCTGTCGAGCATTTAAGATCCAAGCCCAGATAATTACAGGGTGACAGACACCATCTTACTTAGCTGGATTTCCCTTTCTAAATAAATTCCTTTACAGACTAAATGTTTACTGCAAGAGTTGTTTTTTATAGCTATGACGCTCACCTCTCGTATGGCTGCTATGGTGTTCTCCGGTGCATCGTGTCCACCGCCACGGTGAGCGACCGCGGAAACCTTCCCCGCTACTGGGTGCAGCACCTGCCGAGCCCGGCTGGTCGCCACCAGCGGGAACCTGAACATGGCTAGAAAGAGACAGAGGGAGGTGGTGAGGACAGTGGACCACACGGGGCTCCGGGTTCCCAGCAGCGCCAGCACGAAGACCAGTGAGTAGAGGGTGACTTCGTCTCCCAGCTGTAACATTATGGTTCTCCTTTCCCCCGTTTTTCTTGTCTTCCAAGTTTCGAGTCGGAAAGCAGAAATTACCTTCAAACTGCAGAGGCAAAGTCGCCCTTGAATGTGATATTTATTGTCATGCAGAGGTCAGTTTCCCTACGGCTTGTTGCGAAATGACATTCCACTGATACTTTATAATCTGTAAGAAATGTTCATTAAAAGACGCAAAAAGAGAAAACAGCCATCGGGCAGCTTGTGGGACATTTGACCCGGCGGACAGACAAGCGGAGAGCTGTAAGGTTACACCTCCCAGCGGATATGACCTTTTAGTGGTTCCGTGTTACTTACGTTAGGCGGTTATGTTATTCAATATATGGGATAATGGCAGTAGTAATAAAAACAAAAAACGTGATTTATATCTTCACGTAAGGTCATAAAGGAGCAAACAAATGTTTGAAAAAAAAAAAACCCAATGACGGCTTGCTTTGTTAAGCACATCCGGGTCACTGAGTAGGTTAGCTTCATGTTAGCATGCTCTTAGCTTGCTGTCAAGTTAACTCAAGTTCACTCTGGACGATTCTCCTTTCTGTTTCCATTTTCTTCTTTCTATAAGAAACACTCATTAGTCGCGATGAGGGTAATGGTGAGTCGTTCATATTATTTTAACTTTTAAATTAGTTTCGAAAAAAATTAAGGTCCAATTTATTAGCTAGCTGCAGCTTTACCTCATTCATGTTATCAAGTGGACAGCTAAGCTAGTCAACAATTGTGCAGCTGAACTAACAGTCGGCCTTTTCTACTATGTCTCATTTTTTATTTAACTCTTGTCTTTAGAGTAGTTGACCATGATGTACGGTGTACAGGTCAACTCATTTAACATTTTAACATACAAGTAAAGTGTTAAACGCCCAGTTTTCCCCACTAGGTCTTGAGGTTTCTTAATAAAATTAAATATCTACCTTGATAGTTACCCACCTACCAGCTGCTTCATCATGGATTACTGCATAAAATTGACAAGATTTTGCTTTAAAATCAGGCATTTTCACTGTTCGGCAAAGCCTCCTGTTAACAGCAGTAAACAAACTTAAAATGTTAAAGTCAAATAAGACAACTTCAGTTATTTTTTTCTAAACTATTTAGTCCATAAAGTTAACTCAAAATTATCTTAAAAGTCTTAGAGCTAACTTGATGAAACTTACAGATTTAATCCATCCACCAGTCTTTCTATACAGTTCTCCGTCATTTCCTCATCCATCTGTAGTAGATGAGTGCATTGTTTTGGCTCAGGAGGGTGCTTTTTGTCTAATATGTGCTTCTTTCCCACAGATCAAACCAATATTTCTGAGCAGGTTGAACTCTCAGGTTCTGTCCTGCACCAGAAGATCATCTTTTCCCTCAGGCTGTTTTCAGCCTCGTTCAGCTCACGCTCCCATCCTGCAGAACTGCCCAACCCTCACGCCCAAAATCATGCCTCTGGTCAGATACTCAGACCTATCCACACAGAAGTACTCTATGATTTACACCCTGCCACACATTAAGCTCCTCAGAGCTACATCCAGGCTCAAGCTGCTTCAGACTGCAATCACTGTGGTTGTCTTGCCCCCAGTGTACCTCTTCTACTTCCAAGGAAATGCCTCCTTCTTTCTAGTCAGCTACGCAACTGGAATTGCGCTTTTTGCGGGTGTCATGCTCTACATGGCCAGTCACTTCTTTAGAAGGGTTGTGGGAATGATGTACCTGGATTCATCCCAGACCACGCTTAAAGTTTCTCACCTCACTTTCTGGGGCAAGCGTCAAGACATCTACCTTCGCGTGTCAGACGTTATGACCATCGGGGATACTGGAGACTCTGCAACTGAGACTTTACTAAAACTCAAGAGGTACAGCAGCCCAGAGACGTTTTATTTCTCCACTCATTTTGGACGGGTAGTGGATAAACAAGGCTTTGAAAAGGTCTTCGGAAGTTTGAAATAATGACTTGCTTCAGAGACAGAACAGAGTGACTTGACTAAAGTATTCTGATGAGAATGGGATAAATGTACAAAAGATGGATATTTATTGCAGTGGAAATTATT
Source organism: Crenichthys baileyi (assembly GCA_036173005.1). Lineage (NCBI taxonomy): Eukaryota > Metazoa > Chordata > Actinopteri > Cyprinodontiformes > Goodeidae > Crenichthys > Crenichthys baileyi. The sequence goes on along the minus strand of JAHHUM010000763.1, from coordinate 3,636 downwards.
AAAATAATTAAAATGACAAATTTGAAAATTCTTGTGGGTACAATTTCAAAGATCTTGTCAGTCTCGGAAGTTTTAAAAAATCTGTGCGTAGGATTTTTTTTATTTCCATCTCAAAGCTTGAGCAGAGTCTCCTTGAATTTTTTTTTATGGTTCATCTTATCATAAAGATGACAGTTTAATAAGATAGTGGCACAATGTATCAAAGTGCAATTCACATTGCAAAATCGGTGTATGTAATATTGCAAAGGGCTGCTGGGGTGCAATATTTTTGCAAGTGACGTGTTCACGCTCTGCATACCTGTAACATCTTTTTGGTCGTGTGAATGGACTCTTAACTTCCCTTAAAGCCCACATCAGGTGTATTTCTTTGGTGGCTAACTTACTAAAGCTAATGAAGAGTGGTGGCGACATTATGCAATGTTAAAGAAAGAAAAGTGTTTGCAAAATGAAGGTTGAATATAATCGATATTACAATTTGCAGCAATAGTATAGAAATTATTTTTCTGAAATCTTGCAGCTGTAAGGTCAGTTATGCAAAATTTCTTTAATTTCATGATTTAATGAAATAAAACTTTATTTATTTTGTGTCTTTTATTTACTGGTCTAACAGTTGCTCAGCTATCATTGAGGGATGGGCATCAGAGACCAGAATTATAATTTAGTTTGGTGAAAACAGGGAAGTGGTTCAGAATATAACTTTGGTATAATAACATTTGTTTATTTTGAAGATCATTCTTGCAAAATGTATCCAGTGCCTAAAATGTTCTAAATCTAGGTTAAAATTCAAACATCAGAATATCAAGAAGACGAAGATCAATGAGGGAAAGTTGATCACTGTTCTGGACATGTGATGAGTTGTTAAATGTGAAGCAACTTAGCAAGTCAAAGGTTTCTTTCCCATGTTTCAGTAACAGGAAGCTCAAGACAGTTTTATTACCAGCCAGGAAGCCAGGATCTCACCCAGCTCACAGTGCTAGACTCTACCTGTCGGTGGATAACCAGCTTCCTGACTGAGGGGCAGGACGGGCTGGGGAGCATCATCTCCCGCACAAGAACCATCAGCATCAAAAATGCTGAATTCCCAAGGTCTTTTAAATCAAGGTTAAAAATCTATTTATTTAGAGTTGCCTTTGACTGTTAAACATCATTAATTTCAATCTGTTTTCAAACTTTAATTTATTATGCTAATGCTATGTACTTTTTCCCTGTGTTTTTTCTTATGTTTTCATCATATAAAGTCCTTTGAATTGTCTTGTTGCCGAAATGTGCTATACAAATTAATTTGGATCACTTCTTGTTCCTCTGAACCACCCTTTCTCGGGACCTGAGATTGTTCCCACCACCACTGTTAAGAAGGCCCGGGAAAAACCGTACTTCCTACAACAACTCAAGAAGAACAACCTTCCACATGAGCTGCAGGTCATTTTATACACGGCCATTCGTTAGTCTGTCCTATGTTCATCCATCACTATGTGGTTTGGCTCATCCACAAAACAGGACATGTTAAGACTGCAACGAACAATAAGGGCTGCAGAGAGGATCATCAGAGCTGACCTTCCCTTGATTCATGACTCGTACAGGTCTAGGGTCAGGCAACATCTGCAGCGAACATCTCTGCAGACTCCACACATCCTGGACACAACTATTCAGACTTTTACCTTCAGCTCGGCGCTACAGACCACTATTTGCATAAAACAGTCTCTCTGATGAACACCTCACAGCCTGAGTAGTCAGTTAATCTGCTGTGAAACAAAATAAGCAAATTTGCAAATCACAACCAGCCTTTGTTTTATTTTTCTTTATATAAAAATAATTTGAAAAAATTGGCCAAAGATACAAATACATGTGGACACAGTTCCCCTTTTACTTCTAAGGTTGTAAGTCATTTAGGCATTAAGATCCAGAATAAACAAGATCACTATAAACTAGAAATCCTAAATTCACTATAAACGTTCCACATGGCGTTTTTATCAATTAACTGATAGAAAAATGAAGGGTATTAAACAATAACATGTTTAACCCAAACCCATGTTTTAAGTCCGACGGATGTTTCTGTCCTTCCAGCAGGATTTACTCACTGCTTTACCCTAAATGTGGACAAACAGCGCCCCCTCGCGTTTCAAATGAGCCACATGCTCAAACGGGGTCTCGAAAATGGATAACACTTTAGGGAACATTTTGGGCCGACAGAAAAAATAGACCAAAAACAAGGTAAACGTGGAAATATAAATGGACATCTGTTTGTAGGAGACAACCTATCATTGGCTCAGTATTGAATCAGTTCCCACCCTCCGTTACTAAAGTGTTTATATCCGTTTATAAATAAAGGCGCAACTTCATTTGCTCCTGGCGTGCAACAAAAAAAGATCAGGTAAGTAGAGCACTATGCACACTGAATCTTAAAATGACCATGAAACTATAATGGACTTTAAGACGACACATTTCATTTTAATGTTTTTATACATTTTGTCTGAAGACTTGGAAGCAGAAGCTTTCTTTCGTTTGAAATAATTTTTACTTTTTAACACATGCACACACATTTTTGCAGAGCTTTTTTAAACAGTAAAACGCTCTCCAGCATCCTAAAACCAGTTTACGTTAAATACAGTGTATGATTTTTAATTACATGGTACACATTTAAACTTTTGACTTTTCTCTAGATGACAAAGTTTCTTGTGACTGTATGTCCACAGAATACATCTGAAAAACAAAGCACTATGGAGGAAGATTTCACTGTAACATGTGCAGACTCAGCAAAGCTCTATCTTAGGCCAATTCCAGCCCCAGACACAAAAAGTCATTGACGCCAAAAAACGTTGGTCAAAAAACCTTTTTAACAGTGCTAATAAAATGCAACAGGTCAACAAAAGAGTGCATTAGATGCAGGGTAATAAGGTCAAACTAAGTAGGCTAAAAATTTGCAGTGACAACCATTTTATCTTCAGCTTAAAGGCAGATGACGGTTGTGTGAGCTTACAGAAGGTACCAGGCTGTAAAGCCAGCAAAGAGAGCAACCCAGGCAGCCAGAGCCACCTGACAGGGCAGATGACCCACAAACATCTTGGCTAACTGGAGTGCATAGGTTGGATTCCCACTGGCAGCTATACAGAGGAGAGGGAGAAGGTTAGGCACAGAAAGCAGATCATTCAGTATGTCAAATAAATGAATGAGAAAAAACGGTTGTATAAGCTTTCTACAATTTAACAGAATTTCGTCCACCAAGCAATAAATGGCTCCATTGTTTTTAGTCATGCAAGAGGTTTGTCAATTCTAATGGTGCTTTAACATTGTTTCGAATACTTACCCCACTCCATTTTAGAGGAATAAGCCCCACTGACACTCATGTTGTTTGGTACTTACTCAAAAATTATGTGTAATAACATTCATAACCCTTTAACATTTCCATCCCACAGCATGAAGCTGCCATCACATTTTTCCATGAGGATGGTGTGTTCAGGCTGATTTACAGTGTTAACTTTCTGCCAAACATTTTATTGAAAGAAAATCCAGACATTTTCAGACTCATCTTTCCAAAGTTCTGAGTCCTCTGTGGTTATTAAATATAAAGTACTTTAAGTATTGAATAATGGTAGATGTTTCTACAGTGGTCAACCTTTATGTATGAAACCTGTAAAA
>JAHHUM010000762.1:67366-109714 GCA_036173005.1 Crenichthys baileyi | reverse complement strand
TAAACACAGCAGATCAGGTGGAAATTAATTAGGCTGACTGTAGAAGCCAGTCAGTGGTTTAAGTGGACTGGTCAATCACAAGTAGGAGGTAAATCATAAAATCATGCTGTCAGAATAATAAAGGTTTTTAACTAAATCAGCTCCCAATTGTTGCATATTTGCAGATTGATCATTCAGAATTATATTTACAAGAACGCAATAATTTCTCTCAGACAAACCACCACCTCAGTAGTCGGTAACTAAAACCTGCCAAAGTGTTTGATTCAAGTTATTTAAAAAAATGCTGTCAACAAACTGGTCCAAATTTTTGTGCATGACAGTTGTTGGATCATTGTCCTGCAAACAAACAAAAAAAACTGTTCAATTTTCTCAGGAAATAATCAAGGCGGATTTTCTTCACAACTCCACAGAGGCTTCGTCCTCCAACTGCTTATTTTCCCAGAACGACACATGAAATTCGTTTTCCTGCTATTTTTTTGTGTGGGACTAAAACGATTCATTGTCTGTCATTGGAAGTGCAACAATTTCAAAAGAAAGTATTAGAGCCGCTATTATTCGACACACATACCAATGTATTTATTTCTGGTTTTATTTGACTGGTTGCAGGTGTATCTGATAAATATAAAGAATAAAATGCACAAAACCGCTAAACCGAGTTACCTGTAACCCCCTTTAATCTGTTTTTAATGTCAAAAATCAAAAATGTTGATGTAGAAACAAACTAAATGCTCAAAGTTATTGTCTCTCTCCGCTGTTTTACATGTCAATAATCAACTCCGGTGTCTTTACTCATTTAGCAGAATCTTGTTTTTGGTGAATTAAAACAAAAAGAAGGGGATTAAACGGTGGAGCAATTCTTCCCTGAACACAAGAGAACACAAATGAGTGTTGCTGTTATTTCCTTTTTAATACCGTCTTGTTTTGTGAGTCATATTTATTGTGGTTTAAATTAAACATTTTAGGTATTAATATTAAATATTTATAGACATTTTTAAATTGAATAATTTTGCTTGTATGTATTTTCTATGAGGAATCAGCCATTTAAGGTAACAGCAGCTTAACAAAATACATTTTTATTACCAGTAGAACTTATTTATTGACCATTATTATGTTAAATTAATTAGAGAATTTTGCTTCTTTTATTGTATTTGTTTTAAATATATTAAATATTTTAAATATAGACTTGCTTGGAACTGCATGAATGTCAGTTGAAAATGCTTCAGCTTCAATATTCAGCAGACTTTTCCAGGTTTAAGTTTTGACTGGGTGAGTTTTTTCTTTTCATTACGGATACAAAGATTTAATAAAATTAAGACGGGCAGCAGCAAATGTGTGCACATAAAGTTTTCTTATGGGTTTTCGGTCTTAATCACAGAGTTCAAAGGTGCTCCAGCCTGAAGCTGAGTTGTGTCTGCCAAGGTCAACAAATACAAAACCTTCAAAATACTAAAAACAATTCCACGCTTTCCATAATTTTAGAAAACTCTATTTTATTCTTTTAAGCTACAGATCATTTTATTCTTTGACCTAAAAGCCCTTTTTCTTATGAACGGTGGGATTTTCATAAGATCATGGCCATCTTGTGCTGCAGAGGGGTCACTTCAAAGGTAAATGAAATGCAGAAACACCTTAGGTTGCATGTTGTCACAGCTTGCACCACTATATATATGTGGTGCAAGAGCTCGTTGGTGCGCTGAAAACATCAGAGGGTTTCTGTGGAATATTTTATGTTTGTTCGGTGCCTCCGGTAACTGACTTCACCGGGGGAGAGGCTACACACTGTCCACTCCTCCGTCCACACACACACACACACACACACACACTCGTATGTGCACGGTATAATCACATTCACTGTCGGGCCCTATAAATCTTTAAGGGCCCAATTAAAGATTGCCTTCAGCGTGTCCACCCCTACCAGCACATGTGTTAATAAAAGTGACACAGAAAAAAACAAAAAACTAAACTCGCTGTTTGCTTTTTGTCGTTTGTGTATTTAACACAACAGATTGGAGTGTAAAAAAATCACCACAATGAAATGCATATAAAAAAACTGTTTAACACCCAGAATTAAACTTTAAATACAATAGAAAAATGAAAAGAAAAAAGAAAAACCAGTTTTTTGGTGTTTCGGTCTGTGGCTCACACATATGAAGCTTGTGTGACTCAAATCTGTATTTTAAGGTGCTAATAATACATGAAGCTTAATTTTTACAGATGTTATGATCTTAAAATGAGCTATTTGATGTATGAAGCAGTAAAAACACAAAAAACATGCAATTTAATCTGAATTTAAGAATCACTGCAAATAAAAAATAAAACTCGCATCATGAAATCTGATCATCTGACCAACAAATGAAGGTGAAACATTACAAAAAAATATTTAATCACTTCATCAGTTTTTAAAAAAAGAACACAGAACTTCATGTTTCTTTTAATTGTCTATAAACAGCAATAGATGTAACCACGATGTGTAATAATGTGCACAGAGGACTCAGTGGGTGACATGTTACTAGCAGGGCAGGTTGTGTTGTGACTGCCATGTATATACCTCATTAGTCCAGGTTAATAGCATTCCTGCACACTTAGTGGCAACATAAAGCAGACGCCGTCTACGTGTTAAAATTTCACAAAGAGTGTGACGATGGACTAAATGTCAACCTGTAAAATTATGCAAGGAGCTAAAAGCGGTTAAATCAGACAAATACCAGCGCACCCTGAGGATTCGATCCGGAATTATTTATGTCCCTCCAATGAGGAAGGAGCGAAAACAAAGAAATAATTAGACTGGGTTAGCTGCCCGCCGCCCGTCTCACGCACTCTCGTGCCTCCCGAATGTGAGACGCATACCCATTCCCCCTTAAACTTGATGGTTGTTGAACTTATTTTTAATGTCATTTGATAAGCTTCCCTGCTTGCACGGAGACATCCCACTGACCCAGCCACTGGTCATTGTCTATACCGCTTCCCGTCAAACCCGGCACGCTTTGTCAGGTTTCGACTCGAATATCCATTCTGCATCTGAAGTACGGTATCCGAAGTGACTGGATCATTCGAGCCTTTTTCTTCAGCTGCTGCCCCCTTTCCTCCCCCACAGTGTTTCCGCTCACAGTAACATCATTTAGGATTGGCGTCATGACAGCGCGCTTGAGAAGTCCACAGTAAATATAAATATATAACCCCAGATTTTTAGGATGTTGGGATGGAGGGGAAAAGGGGTGGGGGGCGGTGGGCATCATTTCTGGAAATGAACAATACTTATCCGTCCGTCGCATCCGTTGCTTTGGGTTTGCGTTTTGGACATGGTGGACCGTCACCACGGCGAGGTGTCCTCTTTTTGTTGCTGTGGATGACACAGTTATAGGTCATTCAAAGTCAAAAGGCATAAAAAAGGGACAGCCAAGTCTTCACAGGCTGCTGCTTGCTGTTGCCTTTAATTATTTTAATTAAACTTTGATATTCTGGTGCTGGGGAAACAGGCGAGGCCCGGGAGCCCCTCGGAGGACAGAGACAGAGCGTCAGAGAGTACGGCCGTATCTGTAGCCGAAGTCCTAACTGATAGGCCTGTTTATCGGCCGTGATGTGCTACGCCTTACTGAGCAGAGAGCAGACTGCACCAAAAACAGGGGCAAAAAACACCAAGCGCCATGTCAAGGTCTTGAAGGCATCAATCCCTCAAACGTAGCTGGAGATGGTCCTAGTCAGAAGGCTGTCCTGCGGTCGAATAACGCTCTATTAATTTCCTTGTCCCGAGTGCATAATAAAAAAGGAAGGTATCTGTGGAAAAAAAGCAAAACAAAAACTAAAGGGCAAAGTCTTGGTGCCTTCCAATACCTTGGGGCGTCCTGTCTACAATTTGTCATGCGTGTGCAGTTCTCAGTGATAAAATGACAGGATAAGCCAGTCAAAGGGCAGCCGCCGGGCATCCAGCACTGCTGAAGTTGGAGGAGAGTCGAAATGAGACATTGCCAAAAGGAAACGGACTTCTGCACTTGTGAGGCCCGCTGGGATTATTCCGACTTCCACGCCAAAGGCAAACAGCCCCTTTTTAAATTTTTTTTAAAAGATAGTTTCCGTCTGTGTCCATGATAAGTGTTTTTTTTCAGAAGGCACAATATGGTCAGAATATGTTAAGCCTTTGGTGCACATGAAAAGCTAACAAAGTCTGAGTGCTGAGTTCTAAGGCACTATGTGCTTATGCTTTTTTCCCCCTTTTTCTTTATAAAAACAAATAAAAAAAGAGAACAAGGCAGTAAATAAGTTAAGGAATAATAAAATAGCATATTAAAATATTACATGTTTCACCCTGTCTGCTGCAAAGATCAATGGGTGAAGAGAGGAGAGAGGAAACTTTGTGAGGGCGGGTAAACGTGTAGTGGTTCCAGCTGCAAGAAATGCTTTAAAAACCATAAAGACCCTGAATTTGTTGTCTCGTCCACAGCGATGCGCACACATCTGCTTTCACACAGTAGTTCTGCTGCTCGACTGATGCGGCACACGGTTGAAATTAACACAGCGGCCCTGAAAATGACACAAAAAAACAAAAAAAGAGCATTAAAGTTTTTGTTTCATTTTATAATTTAACTTATTTATTTATTCATAGTTTTAATTTATTCCCTAAACACATATTTTAACATAACTTAGTATATATTACATTTTCGGTTTCTTATTTGTTTTAGTACAAAAAGAAGAAAAACACATAAAAGCATCAAAGTTGTGTTGGGAAACAGAATATTTCCATGTTCATGGGAACTCTAGGGACTCCACAGAAATGGAAGGGAACCGATCTAAATCAAGCCAAACAGTTCAAAACAAAGCATTGACTTGTGACCCTGGTCATCACTAATAAACCGTCTGTTCCTTGACTTCCTCACTGCAGAAACCACCAGAGGTTCTGGTGAAGTGATCCCTGTAAAGTACCGGTTGCTGCTGCCGTGTGTCTCTGCCTCTCGCTGCAGCTCGTCCAACAGTAGGCTGACTGACACCAAGAGGGAGCTCTCACACAGCGAATCCTCAAAACCTCATAACCAAACACACACACACACACACACACCCCGATCCCGCTCCTCTGTCTCTGCATGCTTACTGTGACCTGATTTCAAACAACACCGAACCACCTCACCCCAAATTATAGCCATTAATGCCTGTTTGAGGATTTAAGATGAACCTAATGGGAATCTTTGAAGGCAGTGTGAAGAAAATCTAGCCAAATGCTGAGATAAAAAGATCCATACATTTTATGTATAGGCACAAGTTGCCTTGTAATTTTACTGTAATATGCAAAAATAATCTGGAAAGGCGTCACACAAATAATCTCAAGCATCAGGGGTCATACACAGTTTTAATGGGTTGGGTGATTAATTATGGAAAAACGAAAACATGCAAATCTTTCATTCAAAACAGGAAAGTCTTGAAAAAGTGTCTTTTGAGAATATAAACAACTGAAAAGAAACCTTGTCGCTGCATTTTATCCATCAGTATCTTATTATTTAGTTTCTGACAGCAAACTGGTCGATGCTTGTACAGTTTTACAGGAATTATTGGTTTGCCATGCCTCAGGTTACTGAATCATTTTGATTTGTGTTTAAGACATATTTAATAAATAAACTAGATAAGCTTTAATGTAGATCCAATTGGACCCCAAAAGGTCCAAAAACCTGCGAAAAAATTGTGGAAAAGTTTCTGAACTGAATTTACATTGCAATGAATTGGATTAACCTAAATTGGATTTAATCAAACCCTCAATAGAAATGAAACAGAAAATGTGCAGAAACCCAAAATAGACGTAAAATCTGAATTTTCATCCAGGTATAGTTGACCAGTATCTGACCATGAACTGGGATATAGATTTTGCATTTATTATAATGGCTCATAATAGATGAAGCAATAAAAATAAAATTATTAATTCCTTATTCATTTTTGTGCACAGAAATGACAAATAATAATAAATTCAAATACAAATCTGAGCTGTTCCTCAAAGTTTTGGCCAATTTAATTTTTATTTATAGCACTAAATGGGCTGATAACTATGCAATACTATTGTGCATCTTTCAGTCAGGGTTACGTCTTCAGTATCAATACCACACATGCACCTGTGCGTGACTTCAGATGGAGAGAATATCCTTGCACGACAATCCACATGATCTTTAGACATAAAAGGTTAAAAATATGCAGCAGGTTTGTTCTTTGGTTTGTGAGGACTAAGAACGTTTAGAGGATCTTAAATCCAGGTGAGTGTTTGAATATTTCTGACCCCCATCTTAATCCGGTAATCATTCAAATGTGTTTGCATTGAATAATTAGGACATTTGATCCTGGGAGGAAATCATGCAGATTGTTGTTTCACAGATTTGGTTCTTTAACAGGAACTTGATTCTGCAAGACCATCTGCCACAGTTGAAGACAAAGAATAAGAAAGAGTAGATCTTAATTGTGATTGCAGATATTGAAGGGACTGAAAAAGTTTGATCTGGCACTGCTTTTGATTTGAAATAACTCGTTTGCTCATCTGATGTGTGCACACATTTGGGCTACACACCTGCTTCATTCTTTAAATGGAAAACAAAAGCACATTCTTGCACATATAAACCTCCCAGATCACATGGACACATTCCTGTTGAGTTATTGATGACAACAACCGTCCGAAAGCTGGCCTCCTGAAGGTTAAAGTAAGATCCTCCGATGCTGGTGCGCCATAAGTTTCTGCTCAACAATCTGGCTTGGGAGCCAAATGTGCACGGACCGACTGTGATGAGGGCTTTAAACGAGCTGGAGTATTTTCCATTTCTTATTATTTGGCAAGGCTGGTGGGTGTTTGGTGGAGGGGTGGGGGCCCGCTCCATCTCTGCATGGTAAGCCCTTCGACGTGTACCCTCTGCAACTAATCTCGCACAGTCAACAAATAAGGCACATCAGATGCTGTTTTGGCTGCGGCCATCAGAGCGGCTAAGTTCAGTGGATTTTACGGGTTTAACAGCGCAGGGTGGGGGCTCAGCGGAGGCAGAACGGCAGGCGAGGCAGGGGTATCTGCTAAGGGGGTGAAGCAGGTGCACCACAATACGGTCAAACCAATTCCAGCTTCCCTGTTCCGGGGACAAACGGGGGTTCAACTTGGCAGGGAGAGCTGCTTTGTAGCCGGGACCATGTTGGAGAAGACGGAGGCCCACCTGTGCTGCCCAGAGCTGCGGAACAATAGTCTGAATATGTCAGCGTGGAGCATCAGAGGAATCTGATCAGACGGACGGAGGGGAGCGTGACGGGAGGTAGACTGGTGGATGAGTCAGGTGGAAAGACAAGACAGCGAGGGGGTGGCGGTCAGAGGGACTTTTCCAAATAAGGGCTGTGATTAATAAGGTTCATTACAGACACTCCACTAGCTTCCTGTTGGATCTAATGGAAATATATTGAATGGCGACATCAAATTAAACCGATTAATGCTGCCTCTAGTCTAACATGACACCTAAAGCAGATCATTGCAAACGAAGCATAAAGTGTGAAACTGCTTTAAATACCTTGATTTATCAAGAATGGATTAACATTTTTATTGTATTTATGTATAAAACTATCAGATTTTGACAGGTTTACATTCAGATGAGGAAATAAGAGCCTGGAGGTTTTCTCACTTTAAAATGAGAGCTGCTAAACTGTTTTTCATTGAGTGAAACAATGACAGTAAAGTTCTATTCCACTCTATTCTTTTTCTACTTTTAACATTAGCTGCCTCCGACCCTACGTCCTTTCAGGCTTCCAAGGGGAAACCCACATCAGCGAGGTCGGGTGCGCATCAGAAAATATGCCCCTATTATTTTGTGTCAAGCAACCCACACTGACTGCGTCTGGGCGGTGACCCAGACTCCAAGGGCTGCCGATCCTTTCCAAACCTGGTCTATTCAGAAGCGTCAATGTATCTGATGAGACTATGCAAAGCAGGAAATCAGTAATCTCTCCTGTATCTCCACACTTCAGCAACACGCCTCTTATGTGCATTAAAGATGCCAAATGATGCGCGACAGTTGACAGGAAGCACTGCAGCGCTCCTGATAGATATGCTGATATGTCTGTGGGATTTTAAAGGACCCTTCGAACTGCAGCTCTATGCAGATCTCAACAGAGATCTTAAGTAATTTTTAAGGTTTAAAGTTATCCTTTTATCACCTCTTAGCAACTTTATTGCTCTAAATTAATGATACCTGTCAATCAGAGTCACACCCCTGGCAGCTTAGATTCATAAGTATGAACGCCATTTAAACATACAGATGCAAACGGAGTCAGACAAGAAAGGATGAAAAGGCGCAGCGAAGAAATTTCTTTGCTGAATAATAATTTCATGAGGACTTTGCTGGAGGGAAAAAAGCTGATAAATGAATTTGGACCGGACCAACCAGACGTAAACATACAGCAGCAGGTACGTGACCGTGGATGGATTTCTGTTCAGTTAAGAGATTATTGTTCTGTTGTAATCCCCGACTTCTAGTGCCCCCCCCCACCATCAATTATTAACACTGATCCCACTGATAGACACACTTTCAGTTTGAGTTGTTGTAAATTCCTAAAATAAGCCAAAACAGACTTCACTTTTCTACAAACTCAGGTAAGGGAACCATTACTTTAAACTGGTATACGGAAAAGGGAGCATATAACTCTTATTTTATCCTCACTACAGTGGCTACTTGTCCACTTTAGAGTTGATTTTTAAAACTAAAATGCCTTAAAGAGTCCTCTGAGCTACTGCTACTGCACCCCATCTCGTTCTCCCTGATCAGCTGTCCAGTTGTTGCTGGATGTGCTGAAGACACATCGGAAGCATTCAAACAACTTTTTTATAATTAGGATTTTGGTCAGTGCTTGTTGTTTTGAAAGCGTTTTATAAAGAAAGTTGGCTTAGCTGGGATTACTCATATTAACTTCACAGAACATACCTTCAGACAATCCAAAACTATCACGTGACTCATCTCTTTTGTTTCGTATTCCAGAAGAACAAGACATTTTAACTGGTTTTTATGTAATTAGCTTTGTCTTTATTCATATGTCATATTTTATTGAGGTTTGATATCAAGTTAAATATTCTTGGTTTTTTAATAATTGTAAACAACTTTATAACCACGTGAAAATGATCAATGAAGGTCTAAAATCTTCCTGAGGTGGTTTCTGGGAAGAAGAAATATGTTTGGTTGTCCTTACGTTTCAGTCACAGAATGTCTGCCCCCATACCACTATGAATATAATCTCCCAAATTTTACAACTGTATAGTCTCCAGGTCCAAGCGATGCCTCATCCCACTCCTCCAGAACAAAACTGGGAAAAAGATTAGTTAAGTCAAATTAGCAGGAACAATGTGGAATCTCTTCAGGAGAACTCAAGCGGTCTAAGGAGCTTCTGGCTTTCACCCAACTGTGAGCAGACTTCAGTTGCTGCCTAAAACACCATCACCAATCCTCTAGAAAATGTTCAGTTTTGAAAGGCTATAAAAACTTTTACAGAACATGAACATCTGAACGAGTCCTCTACGTAGAGACAAGATGTTTTGCTTTCCACCTGAATCTATTTCTTAAAATACTTCTTAAAATACTTCCCTTCTAAAATGAGAAAATATTCATACACAACTCACAGGGTTTAAGCCTTCTTGGGTCTCTTTCACCAATTAATAAATAAATCAAAATGCATGAATTATCTAGGAGCTCAACAAATCTGCATTTTGTGTCTGTTTGCTCAGAGCAAGTTTGAAATGAGTCTCCTTCACAGTTTTTTGGGAGACAAATACAAGGAAATAAACACAGCTGATGGAGTATTAGCTCCTCTCCAAATATTTGTACTGGCTGAGCGTATTAATCGACTGTATAGTGTGTCACATTTACGATATCAAAGACAAAAGATGGAGGAAAGAAGTTTCTATTTAGGTTACAGAACGAATCTCCCATCTGGACTGGAGTGTGAAAACTTGCAAGCATGAGAGTTGTAATCCAGTTGCAAGATGCTTATTTTGCAGTGATAAGCTTCGGGCTTTGAAAGACTTTATTACCAGAACAGAGTTTTTTTCCCACATTGGAGCTCCGCAGCCCATACAGTATCTTAGTTAATCTAGGTTTTACTTAATCCAACAGCAACAGGGCGACTGCACAACTCCACACTACTTATTCTAACTCTTATCTGTTGTTGGAAACATTTTATTGAAATAAAGAGCTAATTTAAAATGGATTGTACTTGAATGAAGCCGTCAACACTGTTTATTTCGTCAGGCTGCAGACACTGAAACACCAAAAACCAAGGGTGTGGAGCACCTGCTTAAAGCTTGCTGTGGGGTTAGGTTAGATTTGTTGCTATGACATTATGATTGTGAAATGGTTGGTTATCTGCACAAATATGAATTAAACCTAACACCTCACAGTGATTTTGGCCCTAACATCTTGGGGAACTTATTAAATGCCATGTTTGCAAAACATCCATTTATTAAAAACTAGGGATGCAACATATCGGCATTAATGATGTTAGTATCTTTTTAATATATCAGTATCTGTCTCATGAGTAAAACTAAGCCAATATTAATATATATTATATATAATATTATTTCCATCTTGTTGCCGTTTGTTATTCTAGAGGGGGAGGGGAGGGGGATTGCAATGTGATGTTTTTTGGTCATGTGACAGTGATGCAGCACAGGATTGTGGGTGTTTAACTGATGCAGAGACGCAATGTCAGTGATGTGGTTGTTTTTTCAGGGTGTCGAAAGGGTAGGAAAATTCATATAATATATATAATATCGCTAAATATCACAATAATAATATCGGATATCAATATCGGCCCACATGTTCATGCCGGTGCATCCCTATTAAAAACAAACAAAAAAACATTTATTTTTAGATATCCAAATCCTTCGGCCCATGGCTACTCCCATGAAAAGCCCTCAGCCAATATACTATTCTTCATCAACCCCGGTCCCTCGTAGTCAAGCATGACTGTTTTCCTTCTTGTCCCTCAGGGAGCTGATAAGGCCAATCCAGGAGCCCCATACTCTGGTGCAGTGTTGACAGGGGTAGTTAGCAGAGGTGGTTCTGGGTTAGGTCTTTGACATCTTGCTCTTGAGGTGAATGTAACACCTTTGGATGTTCATACCTTTTCTTTTGACCCCCTAAACCATGTTTTCCCATCACGAGCTGTGAGTATAGAACTTGGTTTGGGAAGGGAAAGACAGGCATACGAGTTACATGTCCAGTCCACCTGAGCTGGTGTAGGGCGATGCTGGCAGTGATGGTACAAACACCAGCCTCCTCCTTGCTGATCACAATCACAGAAAGTTGGACTGCATCCGTGATATCCGCATAGAACTCAACTTTGTAAGAGTTTATGTGTTGTGGGATATAACAAGAAAATTTGGCCCTTCACTCCAAGTAAGTGCATCCGCAACAATGGAAGGCGTAACCTAAGTAAAGCGAAACATGTGATTGGATAAGCATGCCACTATGGGCATATCTGTAAGTTTTAAAGGATTCTTTTCTACATATATTTATACACGTACATAACACAAACGGACACCATTTTAAATGACATTTTGAAATATCAACTTCATGACTGAGGATCACTTTTATATACTTTCTTCCTTTGTCCCACCTTGCAACTAATGAAAGTAAGGAAAAAGACGGATACAGAAAAAAAAATGGAGGGAAAACAGCTAATTGAACAAACTAATCGATGTCTGTGCAGAGGAAACACCTAAACTTTCCCTGTATAGTCTGCAGATGTACCCTCTCCTTTACTCCACCCAGTCACCATAACCTAAACTCTCAGCCCTTCAGGATTATAGTGAGACCATGTATTATTTAAAGGCGTTATTTAATGTCAGAAAAAGTGAAATTATCAGATTGAAAAGTGCCAAGCATTCCTTTCAAGTATCAACTGCCTGATGGAGGCAGGAGATTTTGACAAGTTGATAAAAAGTAAGTCGACGCAGTGTCTCCGTCGGCTTGGAGTCTCCCCGCCTGCCGAGTCTCAGCCACCGGACATGTGTTCTGTTTTACTCCGTGTCCTCGGCCACATATTGAACACATTAAAAGTTCAAGTTGGAGGAAGAGGCACAGCTGCACAGGGAACAGAGGAGAGCGCCAGAGTGTGAGCAATCCTCCCTCCATGAGGCTACTGGCCCTCATCTCGAAGCCCCTTGTCCACATACACACACACACACACACACACACACTGCCCACACAGCACTGCCATCTGGCCTGCTGGGAAATCAGAGCCACCTGAGACTCGGCCAAATACATGATGCTCGCTGACAACTCAGGCATTTCTACAGATTGTAAAGAGATGAATAAAGATTATACAAGCACATAAGGTGTAGTGGAGGAAAGAAACTCTCAACACAACTCTGAATATTAGCAGAAATCTTGGAAAATGCTAGAAAACAAATTACCTTCAGGATCTGTTCATTTAAGTTGCAAAGCAGAATTCACACACAGAAGTAAAGTACTTCAGTGTGTGAAGTAAATTTAGTTTGTTGTTTTACCGTCTGATGAATGCAAGGTCTGTTATTACTTGTACCAATGTACAGTGCTGCCCTAGGCACAGGGCCATAAAGCCCACAAGTAAAAGGGCCTCTGCATGCATCTAAGAGGTGATGCCATTTCTAAACCAATTTCTTACAGACTAAGACTTTGTGTGAGCTAAGCAGGGTCAGGAACAACCATAAGATTGCCTTATTTTGAATGTTTTCTTGCTGAATGAAAAAAAAGATTTATTCTTGTCCAACCTTGTTAAAAAGGAAATCAGGGTGGTTTTTCACTCCGAAACGTTGTTTTTCATATTCGTTAAGAGTAGTTTAGAGGAAAAGCTGTGGGGTCAAAAAGTTTTACCTGCGATGGAGCATGATGTGTCAGGTCTTCCTAAAAATGGAGGCTGAATGCTACATTAACATCAGTGCTGGGATATTCCTTCATGTGTCTGCATGCAAGACTAACCACCTCACTGCAGTCAAAACACCAAGCACTTGTCTGCAGATTGTAAACTTAAAAAGGAGAATGCATTTGGCATCAGAACACTCATAACCAGAAACCAAAATGTGGCAGCGTCCTTTGAAGAAAATAAGGATGATGATCGGTAAGCAGGTTTTGATGGCTAGTTGAGCGACCCTGGAAGCTCAGAGGGACTGAGTGACAGCTTGCAGTAAAAAGTTATGCAAGCAGGCAGCAGCATATGGTCTGCAGACTGTCACAGGCTCATTGGCTCCTGCTTACTGCAAATGAAAGAAGGTTTTCTCAGAAGATGAACTGAAGTCAAAGAAAGAAGGTTGGATCTCCTGCCCTGTTTTATCTCTACAATTTCTTTATTCTTTTAGAGTTTACTAAATAAGATGAAAATAAGCTCCAGGTTCAAGAATCCTTCATGACGACCACTAAATCGAGGCAAGTGACGTCGCCTGGTACGGCAGAGCCAGGGTCCCACCCTGGAGCCAGGCCTGGGGTCGGGACTCGTCGGAGAGCGCCTGGTGGCCGGGTTGCTCCTCGCTGGACCCGGCCGGGCCAAGCCCGAACGAAAGATGCGAGCCCATCCCCCAGTGGGCCCACCACCTGCAGGGGGAACCGTGAGGGACTGGTGCAAAGAGGATTGGGTGGCGGACGAAAGGTGGAGACCTCAGCGGCCCGATCCCCGGATGCTTAGGGTGGCTCTAGGGACGTGGAATGTTACCTCACTGGGGGGGAAGGAGCCTGAGCTTGTGCGGGAGGTCGAGAGATATCGACTAGAAATAGTCGGGCTCGCCTCCACGCACAGCGTGGGCTCTGGAACCCATCTCCTTGAGAGGGGCTGGACTCTCTTCTACTCTGGAGTGGCCAACGGGGTGAGGTGGCGGGCTGGGGTGGGTTTGCTTGTTGCCCCCCAGCTCAGCCGTCTAGTGTTGGGGTTTACCCCGGTGGATGAGAGGGTCGCATCCCTGCGCCTTCGGGTCGGGGATAGGTCTCTGACTGTCGTTTCGGCCTACGGGCCGAGCGGTAGTGCGGAGTACCCGGCCTTCTTGGTGTCCCTGTCGGGGGTGCTGGATAGTGCCCCTCCCGGGGACTCCATTATTCTGCTGGGGGACTTCAACGCCCATGTGGGAAACGACAGTGACACCTGGAGAGGCGTGATCGGGAGGAATGGCCTCCCCGATCTGAATCCGAGTGGTGTTTTGTTATTGGACTTCTGTGCTAGTCACGGATTGTCCATAATGAACACCATGTTCAAGCATAAGGGTGTTCATCAGTGCACTTGGCACCAGGACACCCTAGGCAGGAGGTCAATGATCGACTTGGGAGGACAGACTTGGGAGGACAGACTTGGGAGGCCCAAGCGCATAGTGAGGGTCTGCTGGGAACGCCTGGCGAAGCCCTTGGCCAGGGATGTATTCAACTCCCACCTCCAGGAGAGCTTTGATCAGATTCCGGGGGATGTTAGAGACATAGAGTCTGAGTGGACCATTTTCTCCGCATCTATTGTCGATGCTGCTGCCCGTAGCTGCGGCTGTAAGGTCTGCGGTGCCTGTCGCGGCCGCAATCCCAGAACCCGGTGGTGGAAACCGGTAGTAAGGGATGCTGTCAAGCTGAAGAAGGAGTCCTATCGGCTGTGGTTGGCTTGTGGGACTCCTGAGGCGGCTGACGGGTACCGTGAGGCCAAGCGTGCTGCGGCCCGAGCTGTGGCAGAGGCAAAAACTCGGGCCTGGGAGGAGTTCAGTGAGGCCATGGAGAAGGACTACCGGTCGGCCTCAAAGCGATTCTGGCAAACCGTCCGGCACCTCAGGAGGGGGAAGCAGTGCTTCGCTAACACTGTTTATAGTGAGGGTGGGAGGCTGCTGACCTCGACTGGGGACATTATCGGGCGGTGGAAGGAGTACTTCGAGGATCTCCTCAATCCTGCCATCACGCATTCCCTGGTGGAAACAGAGGCTGGGGACTCGGGGTTGGACTCTTTCATCACCCAGGCTGAAGTCACCGAGGTGGTTAAAAAGCTCAGCAGTGGCAAGGCTTCGGGGGTGGATGAGATCTGCCCTGAGTACCTCAAATCTCTGGATGTTGTGGGGCTGTCATGGTTGACACGCCTCTTCAACATTGCATGGCGGTCGGGGACAGTACCTCTGGACTGGCAGACCGGGGTGGTGGTCCCCCTTCATAAGGGGGACCGGAGGGTGTGTTCCAACTACAGGGGGATCACACTCCTCAGCTTCCCTGGTAAGGCCTACGCCAGGGTATTGGAGAGGAGAGTCCGGCCGATGGTCGAACCTCGGCTTCAGGAGGAGCAGTGTGGTTTTCGTCCCGGCCGTGGAACACTGGACCAGCTCTATACCCTCTACAGGGTACTCGAGGGGTCATGGGAGTTTGCCCAACCGGTTCACATGTGTTTTGTGGACCTGGAGAAGGCATTTGACTTTGTCCCTCGAGATGCCTTGTGGAGGGTGCTCCAGGAGTATGGAGTCGGGGGCCCTTTATTAGGGGCCATCCGGTCCCTGTACGAGCGGAGCAGGAGTTTGGTCCGCATTGCCGGCACTAAGTTGGACCTGTTCCCGGTGCATGTTGGACTCCGGCAGGGCTGCCCTTTGTCACCGGTCCTGTTCATAACTTTTATGGACAGGATTTCTAGACACAGCCAAGGGCCGGAGGGGGTCTGGTTTGGGGACCAGTGGATTTCGTCTCTTCTTTTTGCAGATGACGTGGTCCTGCTGGCCCCCTCTAGCCAAGACCTACAGCATGCGCTGGGGCGGTTCGCAGCCGAGTGTGAAGCGGCTGGGATGAAGATCAGCTCCTCCAAGTCAGAGGCCATGGTACTCGACCGGAAAAGGGTGGCTTGTCCTCTTCAGGTTGGAGGGGAGTTCCTGCCTCAAGTGGAGGAGTTCAAGTATCTAGGGGTCTTGTTTACGAGTGAGGGAAGAATGGAGCGGGAGATCGACAGACGGATCGGTGCGGCTGCCACAGTAATGGGGGCACTGTGCCGGTCTGTTGTGGTGAAGAGAGAGCTGAGTCGAAAAGCGAAGCTCTCGATTTACCGGTCGGTCTACGTTCCTACCCTCACCTATGGCCATGAACTTTGGGTCATGACCGAAAGAACGAGATCCCGGATACAAGCGGCTGAAATGAGCTTCCTCTCAGCTGGCCTGGGAACGCCTTGGGCTCCCCCCAGAGGAGCTGGAGGAGGTGTCTGGGGAGAGGGACGTCTGGGTGTCTCTGCTGAGTCTGCTGCCCCCGCGACCCGGTTCCGGATAACCGGAAAACGACGAGTACGAGTACGAGTAAGCTCCAGTCAAATAATTACAAGCTGTGTTTTACAGCAACAATAATTCATTATTCTTTGCTATGATTACACTCTAATAATGGGCAAAGTTCCCTGAAACAGTGTGAAATTTGAATTTATTTCCTGACATGGAATTCAGACTTTCATTCATGGCAGATAAACAAACAGCAACTCTGGTAACGATTAGTTACTCATGTTGTCCAGTTAGGAAACATTAATTTGTGAATCGTACAAAGCGGTTACACAGTAAAACTTAAGTGAAATCGACCTCAGAGGACACGGTAGCATTAGAAGACGTGAGGAAACCAAAGCAAATGGACCGAAAAGGTTGAGTTAGAAAGTTTAAAAAAAGTTGTATAATTTAAAGTTTAGAAAATTTGTTAGCTGTGGAGTTTAGCTAGTTTAGGCTGTGAAGGCTGAAACAGAATGCTATGAATGTTCAACGAGTCAGCAGTGAACGCTGGAAAGATTCTCTCCCATTAGACCAAGACAAAGCAACTTCCGTTAATTCAAAGTACATCCGTGAATTTATCATTCATTTATGCATTGTAATTATAATTCATTATTATTTTGCATATATGACTATATTATACTATGTTTTTATACACCAATGGGTATGTTGCCTGACCAACCATGTAACTGTTGAAAATGTTAAAATCCACAGTGGTTTTGATCACTCCGACACATGCAGCTATTGAGGAGATGCTGAGACTTTTACTTTGCTCTCCTGCCACAATTCCTACATGATCTCCCAAACAATTGGGAAGAGTTCCCAAAGACTTCCTGAGTATGAATCTTTAAAAATGCAGGAAACATCTTCTGCTGCTGCTTTGATTTCGCGTATATGCCGATGTTTTTAATAACCTTCCCTAGAATGTTCTGTGGTTCTGGATTTTAAACAGGGTGGTAACAAGTTCACTCTGAGGCTGGTTGGTCTTTTTGATCCAATTCCTGGTCCCTGATGTAAGCGGTTTGTTTTTCAATGTCTAGCAGAGACCTGCTGTGGCATATTATCCTGTAAAAACAGGTTCTATTAAAATTCTGCACTGGTTCTGAACCTTCTCTGATTAAACCTGATTCCTAGATGCAAATGGTCTGCTTTCAGTAAATGCTGTAAATTAGATATGGCACTTTTACTCATGTCTTTGTTTTTTTGGCTAAATTTCCAAGCTTTTCCTGCATTTTCCCCCAACCGTTATTAAACGTACTGCAGTCTGTACATCCTAGGGTTGTCAAAATAATCAAAATATTGGTATAATCAATACTGAAGAAATGAATTATCCAAAGATACTCATTTACATCAAAATCAATATAAACTGACCCATTCTGCTTAAATTGTCGCAGTTCTTCCGGCAGCAGTGCTGCAACAACAGAGTCCCCTCCCCTCCCCTCCCTGTAGCCTCATCTGACCAAAACAAAGAGATGCTGCTGGAAGTTTTAATGCTATCTTAATGGACACGAACAGCCAAATGACCGTGTTCCTGCGTCGAGATGCACTTCCAATGTGCACAGTTCAGAACAATGCAACGCTCCGGTCCCGTTTTTTTTCCCGAACAACAAAATGGAATGTGGGACACATCAAGTTGACAAGAACATAGAAAAGATTAGGAGGGAAATAAAAGGAAAGCATACAGCTATTTGCATACCATGTTTTATTGTAATGCATACCAATAATATTAAATGCCAAGAGTTTCAAATCCTTCCAACACAAAAATTAAGGAAGTATAATGTTTAAAGAGATGACATGTTTTTAAGGCTTTTTTTTTATTCTTGCTGTGTTCTTAAGAACATATAGTGCTTTATATGCTAAATTAATGAAATAAAATTTGGAACATGATTGGAGAACTTGGATTTATGAATATAAATTTTGGAGAGTAGCAGTACCAGGTCAACAATATAAAAGTCAAAAATTTAGATTACTGTCAATATCTTTCCTTTTTAACATTTTATGAAACCTTATTAAATACCTTCTTAAACATGGGTTGAATATTAAAATTTATAAAAAAACTGACTATTATTGATATGATTATTATTGTGTCCAGGAGCATTTTACTTCCATTTCTGCAGTTTGTATTTATCCCTATTAAATAAACATGTTCTGAATAATCAAGCCTTCAGGAAGACTTTGAGGTGCTTTTTAGTTGCATATCTCAGCAGGGATAAGATCTGAGCTTCTGCTCCATTCCTTTTCATTTATAGACAATAAGGACTCTGCTCCCTCTAAATGCAGTGGCCGCATGTACTGCTCTATGTCTGCATGGAGAAAGTTTGAAACAGAAAATTTGCCGATAAGGACAACAGGGGGTTTGATCGTTTTACCTTTTCACTTGAGCAGATATCCTTTAAGTAGATTAAATCCAGCTAAATGTCTTGAATGTAAATGGTGAAAGAGCTTTTTAAATGTGTGTCCTCTGTCTTTTGATGCAGGGATAAGTAGCATCTCCTGAAGCTTAAACATGGAAGCAGCAGGACTGAAGCTGCAGCTGTTTTCTGCTCGGGCCTCCTGTTTGCTTCCTCACACCCCCTCACCACCACCAACACCACCACCCTCTGGTTTTGTCAGAGTAAGTGCACATCATTGGCAGCTAAAAGCTCTGGGCACCATCCCTCTGGTTGTTCCAGAGAAATGCCAATCGTTTTGGCGTCAGCGGGGCCCTCACAGACGGCGCATGAAGGCACAGATGGCACTAATGGACGAGCAGAATCCAACCGAGGGACCGGGACAGAGCCACACCACATCGCCGTCCAAATAGCTGTAGTGTGAATGTACTGTATGGCCAACGCGCCGCTCTGCTAGAGCGGGGCCGGTGCCACGGCAATGCGGCATGAAGAATTTAAAATGATAAAATAATCATAAGCGAGGGAGACCGTGGGAGGATGAGCGTGGAGCGGTGCCAGCAGGATCAGACAGAGGAGGGATTGTTCTCAGGCTGAGACGTGTTGCCTAAGTCAACCCATTCCACTCAGACAACTGGCTTTACAGCTAATTGACTGACTCAATCAGCATGCTTGTCAATGAAGGAGCCAGTTTAGAAAGTGCACCATCCCCTGCTGAGAGCCAGCAGATTTTACAACCTGTGAAACCCAAATCCCCTCCCTCCGTTTCCTCATGATGACCACATGCTGCAGATTTTAACGTCCATTGTGACACAAATTCACAAACCCCCCCCTTTTTTTTAGAGCATGTAGCATTAAACAGATGCTTGTAGGAAGAACTAGTCACAGCTCTTGGTGGCATCTGAAAACCCATTTGGAGCGTTGTGTTCTTTTAATAAAAGTTAAAATACTTGTGCGATACTTCCTCTCCAGCCTTCTGTGTGGATTCTAAAAATGTAAGTGCTGATAGAACCTGAGTAGAAAAGCAGATAGGTGGGCAGATTGGAACAGGAAAACTGCAGGGTGACATTTCAAAACTCCAACAAACCAAATCTTGAATCTAATGGCCAAGGTGCAGCCAGGCAGCAGAAAAATGGAGGTAATCTATAATCCTGACAAAGTACAGATTTATTACAGTTGGCTTAAAATGAACCAAGACCACTTCTGACTTGCACTTCTCTACGAAAGGTGATAATAAAGTTCAGGGTTCATAACAAAACCATCAGAGTCCTGCACATATCAGTGGATGTTCATTTCTTATGCGCCATCTGGAGCCCTACAGAACCTCCCAGCTGGTAGTCTGGACTCACATGCTGCAGATCTCCATCTTTTCTATGTTGTTCTGAGATTGTTTGCAGGTCTCCTACTTATTTTTCGTTTAAAACTCATTTTTTTCAGATTCATCCATCCATCATCTACATCCAGTGGTCCTTGCAGGGTAATCGGGGCTCTGGTGCCTATCTTCAGCAGTCATAAGGTGAGAGGCGGGGTACATCTGGACAGGTCAACCAGTCCATCACAGGGACACACAAGACAGACAAACTTGCACACACTCATACCTAAGGAAAATTAAGAGCAACCAATCAACCTCACAGTTTTGTTTTCGGCCTGTGGGAGGAAGACGGACAACCCATACATGCAAGGGCAGGAGACGTAAACACCATGCAGAAAGACCCTAGGTAAGGAATCAAACCTAGGACCTTCTTGATTCAAGGAAGCAGTGCTACCAACTGCACCACTGTGAATCCTTTTTTCAGATTCCATTTTTTTTATTTCAAGGAATAACAAAATGTTGGCTTTGAACTCTGATTCAGTACAATGGTAAGGGCTGTTTCACATCTTTTTTGGCATCCAGACCACCTCAGATCAACTTTATTTCAAAGATCACACCTAGATTTGTCTAATGTGAACTGCTTCATTCTACAATAATTACACTTTAATTACAATTAAACCCCCAGTAATTTAAAACCCAAGGTCATTAATTAGTTTTGAGGTGTAACTGTAAAGTCAATATAAAAAAGAAAACTCTCATTTCTATCTTAACAGGGAATAAGGTCTGGAAGTCAAATATATTTCTCTCTTCCACACCTAACCAGACCTGGATTAAATGATAAAATCAAATTCAGTGTTTTTTATTTTTACAAAATGTGTCAAAAGTTCGTGTTGGGTGTCGATTTTGTTTTGCCTTCAATTCAGTTTTACCTGTTTTTCTTTCTGTCTGTTATTTTGTACAGCACAGGTGTACAAAATAATAGGTGCATAGGTGTTAAAACCTGCTTTAAAGAAAGTTGGGATTTCCAGGTTAAGGAGTTTTTGAGTGATCAGTATTCCGCATGACCCGGTTTTCTGTATTAACGTATACCTGCAGGTTTTAGAAAGTTATGCTTACAAATCCCCTCAAACCAATCCAATGGTTTAAAGTCCCTTGAACAAGATGCCAGAAAAAGTCTTGGAGTGAGCTGAGATTTCTCATGGAGCATCACAGCAAAGCCCCACCCCCACATGTTGCTTAAAAGGAATAAATTCAGCTGTTTGGAAATATTTGCAGCACCACCAAGAGTGACACTTTTGAAGGTAATAGGGGTTTAAAACTGCAACGTATGAGCAGTATGTCTGTAAAGTAGGTAACTGCAGGCTTGTTGGCCGATTAAAGAGCCAGAATAATTAACCAGCTCATATCAGCTTCTTAGAGCTTTAGAGAACAGAACAACAAAATATATAAAATCCTGAGTGAGAATCACATGACAGCTGTTATTAAATTTATGTATTTATCATAATATAAATACGTGATATAGATTAAATCATTATCACTGTAATAGTGAATATTTTAGCAGCTGCAACAATTGTTGATATTCAGTTTTAAGATCATGTTTTACAGTTTTGTCATACCATGAAATGGTCTACCCTTGTCCCACTCCATGTACCTGACTTCCTATTAATGCTAAAGTAGAATATAACAACCCAAGTTCACTCCACTATTTTTACACTTATAGGCCTCCTTATAAGCCGTTTGCTGCACTGCATCATGGGCATTGTAGTTCCACCAGAACTACAGCACACAAACCAAATAAATTCTTCTTCACTCGCTTTATTTATAGACCAAATCTGAAAAATCTGGATGTATTTAAGACCTTAATAGCTGAAAATTGAGATTATAAGACTCAAGACCCCTTATGAATTATAAAATTTGGTTGCTTTTGATAACGAGAACTAAAGATCAGATCAAGCAAACTGCAGCAGCACCCAAATCCAAGTGAAAAAAACACAAAAGAAGACCAGCTCTGCAGAGGACTTGCAGCTGTTTTATGTCCCAGAAGCTCAGCTCTGCGGTGGAACAGCTCAGACAACATGTGCAACACTTCGGAGCAAGAACTCTGAACACGAACCAAAAATAAACAAGAGGCCATTTGCTAATTTCCCTTCTGGGTGCCACAGAGTATCAGCGTCCGCAGAGAGCCAGTGGGCTCATCTGTACTTTTAAATTACGCGTCCTCGGCACAAACGTCCTCCCAGAGCGGCCGGCAGAAACGCCACAAACATTTAGAACTGCACCAGAAACATAAGCTCACATCATGTCTGCAGGCCACGGCGCCATCAACAAGCAGCTTTTTAATGCATCTCGTGCTCAGCCTCTTTTTCTCTCATTTATGCAGATGGAACCGAAGCTCGCCGTTGCTTAAACATCAGGGTTTTTCATACTATAAGTAAACAAAGCTGCTGATAATCTAAACAGCATCTCTCAGGCAAAATGTGCTGCGCAGCAACAAATTTCATTTTTACAGACAAAATCATACAAAGATGGTGGATGAATCCACATCTTTTTTATTCTAGGTGTTTGCAAAGAAAAAAAACAACAAAAAAACTAACAAAAGTGCAGCAACAATTTGAAAGAAGCACTGAAAACATGTTCTGATTATCTGCAGTACGGTTGCACCAAAATGAAAATTTTGTCCGATATCAATATATTAATATTGCTGTTATTTCCTGACCCCTTTTGACCACATCGCTGACATTGCTTCTCTGATTCCGTTAAAACCCCACAATCCTGCACTGCATCACTGTCACTTGGTCACATGACCAAACTATTACCACATGGCCAAGCCCCTCCCGAAACACATACACAAATGGCAACAAGATATAAATAAATATCAGTTATTAATATCACTCCGCTTTTACTTATGGGATCGATACCGATAAGTAAACAAACTTACTAAGATCAGCCGATAACGATGTAAATGCAGATATATCGTGCATCCATAATCTGCAGCATTTTCTCTCTCAGTGCAATTATATTACACTGCTCAAAAAAATAAAGGGGAACACTTAAACAACACAATATAACTCCAAGTAAATCAAACGTCGGTGAAATCAAACTGTCCACTTAGGAAGCAACACTGATTGACAATCAATTTCACATGCTGTTGTGCAAATGGAATAGACAACAGGGGGAAATCTTTGGCGATTAGCAAGACACACTCAATAAAGGAGTGGTTCTGCAGGTGGGGACCACAGACCACTTCTCAGTACCTATGCTTTCTGGCTGATGTTTTGGTCACTTTTGAATGTTGGTGGTGCTTTCACACTCGTGGTAGCTTGAGACGGACTCTACAACCCACACAAGTGGCTCAGGTAGTGCAGCTCATCTAGGATGGCACATCAATGCCAGCTGTGGCAAGAAGGTTTGCTCTGTCTGTCAGCGTAGTGTCCAGAGCCTGGAGGCGCTACCAGGAGACAGGCCAGTACACCAGGAGACGTGGAGGAGGCCGTAGGAGGGCAACAACCCAGCAGCAGGACCACTACCTCCGCCTTTGTGCAAGGAGGAACATGAGGAGCACTGCCAGAGCCCTGCAAAATGACCTCCAGCAGGCCACAGATATGCATCTTTCAGCATGACCGGTTTGGCAGTGGGTCAGCAATGGTGTGGGGTGGCATTTCTTTGGAGGTGTGGGGTTGCATTTCTTTTGCATTTCTTTGGAGGGCGGCTCGCCAGAGGTAGCCTGACTGCCATTAGGTACCGAGATGAGATCCTCAGACCCCTTGTGAGACCATATGCTGGTGCGGTTGGCCCTGGGTTCCTCCTAATGCAGGACAATGCTAGACCTCATGTGGCTGGAATGTGTCAACAGTTCCTGCTGGGACATCATGTCTCGCTCCATCCACCAACGTCACGTTGCACCACAGACTGTCCAGGAGTTGGCGGATGCTTTAGTCCAGGTCTGGGAGGAGATCCCTCAGGAGACCATCCGCCGTCTCATCAGGAGCATGCCCAGGCGTTGTAGGGAGGTCATACAGGCACGTGGAGGCCATACACAATACTGAGCCTAATTTTGACTTGTTTTAAGGACATTACAACAAAGTTGGACACTCATTCACACCTAAGGGCAATTTAGAGAGACCAATTTACCCAACAGTCATGTTTCTGGACTGTGGGAGGAAGCCAGAGTACCAGGTGAGAGCCCACGCATACACAGGGAGAACATGCAAACTCAATGCAGAAAGACCCCTGGCCGAGAGTCGAACCCATGACCTTTTTGCTGCAAGGCAACAGTGCTACCAACTGCGCCACCGTGCAGCCCCATTTTATATTATATATAATATAGACATTATATTATATAATATATTCCAGCAGGAATCAGCCAATGTGATGGAAATGTAAAATGTTTGCGCCCTCTGATTAAATGCAACTCCCATCAACCAACAGCTTGTACTTTAATGCGCTTTCTTGAGATAAAGAAAAAACAGATAAAGATGATAAGGGACATGCTTTGACGCATAAGCTGGGATAATCTTGTAATTTCTTCATTTTCTGATGTAGTTAAAACTTACCGCCTACATGAACAAACCTGCAGCACAGTTTTTCTCTTCTTCAGCTCTAATGTTAATAAAATGGAAATAGATAAAACAGGAATCAATGCATCAGGAAATTGGTGTCAGCCAACAAAAGCCTGATCGGTGCATTTCCAACATAATAAAATAACAAAAATTAAAGTAGCTATTTTATCGCCACAGTTACTTCTCCTGAAATAAAACTTTTTGTTTAATTGGCCCTCTTACCTGCCCAACAAAAAGTCTTTTCAAAGCACCCCCCACATTTATTGCCATCAGTTGTGCAAAACCCCTAAAACAAATTAATTTTTTATTGCAGTAGCACACAACAAAACGTTAATTTTACAATATTTAGTCAGATGGGAAAAACATTTCCTTGTTAAGAATTTTACAATTTGTGTAAAATAAATATAACACAAATTTTGTGTAATTAATATAAACATTAATTATAAATCAATGATTTCCTGTTTCCCTGCAGACTTATATGAGACTCAGTGGCCATACTTTTACCACTCTTCAAAATGGGAAAGACAAGAAAACATGGTATTCAAGTAAGTCAGATGTGAGTAAAAGTAGGAAGCCTAAACTATCTACGGACACAACATTAACCTTTAAAACAACTGGAACGGTGACTAACAAGACTGAATGAGATGAGCTTCTCTTACCAGCATGGACAGAGAGGAGGTCGGTCAGGCAGGAAAAACAAAGGTCTTACTGTATGAGAGCTGCAGCAAAGAGGCGCATCTAAGGGATCTTTATCGGAGGCGCCAATAACTGCAGAGGGCGCTGTCTGTCACTGTGCTCAGAGACGAAGGCAAATCTTTTCCTTACAAACAACGAATGAATTAAATATGTCTGCTAGTACATGTGGACAACTACTTTGAATCTTTACCATCTTTATTAAACAGAGCTCCCTTTTTGACCCATTAATAACAGGTTGTAGAATAAAGGTCTCTGATTGGCCTGACGTTTTGGGAAATGCAGGTTTTAATGTGCTCCTGTTCCCTACGCGGTTCCCCCATGTCCCCCCTCCACCAGCAGCATGCCGGACAGGGTCACATGCAATCTGCTATGAGTGGAGATGCAGGCCATGCGACAGGGAGGGCCTGTAATTGGAGTGAGCTGTCAAGATGGGGCGCTGTGTTTGGGTGGGTGTGTGTGTGTGTGTGTTTTCTGCACGTGCCGGGGCGTCTCCCTTCCTACATGGTGCCACATATTCAAGTCCCTGATGAGCCTAATGCAGGAGGAAATGGATTTGGCATCTCGCCTGCTGCAGAGGTCAAAGGGGAGGCTGGTCTGAAAAAACCGCAACAGAAAGTTGGGCTTTATTTATTTAGGCTTCACTTTTTCAATTCTAAGAAGCAGAAAGGGCTTCCCGGCTCCATCAGAGACTGCTCCTTCAGATGTAATTATCGAGCTGGAGATCACAGCCCCCTTCTCTCCCTTAAAGAAGGAATCAACAAATTAAAGATGCAGATTTGCAGATAATGACTCGCCGACGCGAGCTGCCAAGAACATGCAACGCTTCTCCGCCGTTGACATGATTAACCACAATTACAGCAAAGGTAAAACAAAAGCATTAATGGGAAATCGGGTGTAATCACAGACACAAAGGAGATAATTACGGGGTGGCTCGAATTAGTTTATTATTAGTTGCTCTGATAATTTGGGGGTTATTTCCTCTTTTGTCAGCACAGAAACATCTGTAGCTGCGTCGTTAGAGTCAGCCTCTTTCAGACAAAGAAGTTTCCAGTGATTTGGGATATTTTCGGATAATAATTATAACCACACCTGTTTATCATTCAGTGAAAATATACAAGTGTAGCAGGTGATTTCTGAGAGGAAAACTCTGTCTTTAAAAGTTTCAAACCAAACTCCTTCTGTTGGGATCCAGTTCATAATTTTCACCTTTAACTCAGCTGTCATGCCGCATCTTCTGAACGTGTTCTGCTTATTAAGCAAAGGCGTGATTTAACGTTCTGACGGAAATATTTCACAACCAAAATGTGTCTTCTTGTTGAAAGTCGAACCTGATTTTGCAGCAGAAACTTGGGCATTAAATCTCATCTGGGAAAAAAACAGTTGTTATTTATGAGGCTGTAAACTAACAGGGAGGAATCTGCATTGGGGGGAAAAGCTCGGTGATAAAGCATCTTGTTAGCTCCGCTGAGGAAAATATGCTTATCATGCTGCATGTTAATACGAGCAGTAAATAAAGTGATAGTCGGTCAGTGATGCTGGGAACTTCACGACGGCGTGAAGGAGCCTGGAGCTATGGCGGGCTGCAGGAGGGCGTTTTTCCATCCTTTTGTTTTTGAACTGTGAGAACTGGGTTAATGTGACCTGAGCGCCAAAGATGTAAGCAAAAATATGCACAGTGGGAGAGGAAGACAACAAGGATTTAAGCAGCCCACACAAACACAGGAGGCAAGATGACGAAACGAGAAAAGAATGATCTGTCAAAATGATGAAGATCGTATTGAAAGAAAGAAATTGTTTACATTAATAATAAAAACACTTCCTCTTTACATTTCAACCTAAAACTCTTGGGAACATTAAAACCCTTCTTCCCAGAAGCTTACATGTACTCATTACGGGCATAAATGTCATTTATTAAGGCTTTTACTCAGGCTCACACTTATACATACATCCCCACTAATATTTAAATAAATGCCTCTAAGCAAGCTTTACCTCTGCTACACATAACACGCTTCTGATATAATTCTGCTCAGATATTTGACCCGTCTTCTGGCTATTCTGCCAGAAGACGGGTCACATAGCTGAAAAAATGCTGACCAGGAAAGAAGCCTCTGCTTTAAAATCAACACCTTCAATCCTGACTGAAACTTGCAGCTGCTCACGTGGAAAAGCCACCATAACTCTAAAAAAGAACAATGTACAAACTGTCAAGCATGGCGGTGGCAGCATCATGCTATGTGGCTGTATACTATGTGGTACTGGTTCTTTGCACAAAGTGGATGGAACAGTAAAGCAGGAGGACTACCATCCAAATTCTCCAACGTCACCTCAAATCAGCAGCTAAATGGTTGAAGCTTGTTATGTTATTATTCCTCTTTGTTCGGCTTCCATCACGTCTGGAAGCAAGCGGTGGAAAAGAAAGATTGTATTTGCTGCATCATCTCCTGCCTTTCTAAATGCATAGCCAACATGTTGCACATGTTTCCATAAGGTAGTCTCTAGAGTTTTCCTGAAGTTTCAGGAATTACATTATATTTTATATATATGGTGTATATATATATATATATATATATATATATATATATATATATTATAAATCTTTTATCCGGATTCGTGGAGCACCAGCTCTTGTCTTGTCACCACTAAGGTATGTTTCCTGTTCATTATGCCAGCTATCATCTCTGAATGCAGATAACGACAGTCTGGTGATGACACAGTTGGGCTCAAAACGTGACACGATCTTCTCCTAATGGGAGGTTTCAAATATGTTTTCAGTCTCCATAATGCAAGTAAATGTCTTATTTTTGGTTGTTTTGTGATCGTTGTTTCTTCTTTTAAATTTAAATTCTTCTTGCAATCTGCTCACTGGAAAACAAAGGAGCTGTTTTTCATGCGTTAGAAGAGGAGAATATCAGGAGAATCCATCTTTTGGAGTAAGCTGTGTTCTCACAACTGGAACTACAAGATGCTGCAAGTATGCTGTAAAAAACCCTTGTGATTGGTTAAAAGCACATCTGAGATGTTGAAAGAGGATGCCCACTTATTATATGATAGCTGACTTCTCAGTTGCTATCAATTTCAATAAAAAAACAACAAACTATGAAGAAGTGAGTCTAAAACGACATGAAAAAGAACATGGAGAAACATCTTCTGAATTCTCAAAGACCTGCAGGCCTTTATCTTTTAATGGTTTCTTCAAGTCTCTGCATATTTTTAGAAAGCCAGCATGTACCAACACATGTTCACCCTGTGCTAAATTACATTGCAGGTAGAATGCAAATAGACACATACACCCATCAAGCATAATATTATGACCACCTGCCAAAAAGTGTGGTTGTAACCTTTTTTGCTGCCATACAAGACCTGATCCATCAAGGTGTGGACTCTCCTGGAGCCCTGCGGTATTTGGCAAAAAGATGTTAGCAGCAGATCCTTCAAGTCCTGTAAGCTGGGGTCTTGAAAGGAAATAAAATAAAAAAATCTAAAAAATAAAAAACCTGAAAAAAAACCTGAACTAATACAGGAAAGGTTCAGTCTTTTTTAATGTGTGACAGCGAGGATAAAAAAGGTTACATCTCCTATACAGTGTATGACAATATCTGTTTTCAATTGTAGAAATGCTGGAGCTGATGAGTTTGGAAAAGTATCAATTTTAGGGATGATAAAGTTTCTTGGATGAAAGGCAGGAGGCAGTAGGTCCAGTAACAACAATAACTGGAGCCATTAAGGAGAAGATGACTCCACCCATGAAGGTTCCACAGAGGCCAACCTTCAAACGCCTTCCTGTAGCCAGGTTGCATTGTGGGGTACGGTAGAGTAAACAAACTAATAAACAATGGCGGCATGTCTTATTGTAAAGCATAAAGCCACTTGCAACTTTGAAAATCATCTCTAAATCATTTGGCATACTTCTTAGATAGTTTTTCCTGAAATAGTACCCAGGAACTCCCTGATATGGATATATTGTCTGTGTTTTCTACCAGCCCAGAACACAGCATCTGCTTGC
The DNA here is from genome assembly GCA_036173005.1 of Crenichthys baileyi. Lineage (NCBI taxonomy): Eukaryota > Metazoa > Chordata > Actinopteri > Cyprinodontiformes > Goodeidae > Crenichthys > Crenichthys baileyi. The sequence goes on along the minus strand of JAHHUM010000762.1, from coordinate 80,565 downwards.
TGTATTTACATTTGGTTGTCCCGCCCCAGATGCATCTGACCAATAAACAGACTGAACAATCTCACGTGGTTTGGAGTGACAGGTTCTGGTTCATTGGTAGTTTATCCTCATTGCTGCTTGTTTCAGCCTCTACATTAGCATGCATCATAGCTTGTTAGTTGTCAGAGACATATTCTGGCTCAGTTATATGACTGTTTTTAGCTAGAGCGCCCCATCAGTCCAGGTTCTGACTGGGTAAAAATGTGGTTCTGCCAGCAGAGTGCTTACAGTTATGAAAAAACTTTGTATTTAGGTGAAATCCTTCACTGGTGATTCATAATGTTTGTAATCCTGCTGTTTATACACTTAGTGTTCTGTTGTTGAAAAGAAAATACACTTTTTAGCAAATCTTTTTTTCACATATTGCGAGAAGTCTGGTTTGCCTACAGATGTCGGACTAATAACAGATTAAAGTATCTTTCTCCATTGTCAACTACGCAAGATAATACCTCATTCCCATTGGAATGTGCATGATACAGGATCACATCATCACACCAAAAAAGGTCTTTACAATGTGATAAAGCTGCATTAATTTGACCCAAAACATTTTATTTTTTGCTGAAATATTTCTTTATATGCACCAGTATTGACTTATGCAAAAGCAGACACGATTCGGTGCCCTGAAAACAACAAAAAACTAGTTGTATTTACACTGAAGAAATAGCAGCAACCAAATCAGTGGAGATAAGAAGCAGCTGCAGTCTGTTGGAGACCTTCCTGATCTGCTGCTCTCCTGAATGATCTTCGTCAACAGAAGTGTTGAATAAATTATTCTGAACTTCAGTCTACTCTAGTTGACCTGTGAGCTGGTACACCGATGGGGGTGGGAGCTCTGATTTTCAGTATGATGAATCGTCTCACAGCAAACTCAAGCCTTCCCTGAGGCCCAGCAGTGAAATTAGCAAGTTTGGCAGGCCGGCACTGCCTTCTCAGGCGCTCGCAGGATGCTGCTTAGCAAGAGGAGGGCGGACGCCGCCTCTTTGTCTCAGCGGAGACGAGTCTTGGGAAGGCTGTTTGTTTGGGGAAGGGGTGTGAACGGCACATAAGTCCATCAAATCAATTAGAGTCTTACGCAGAGATGGCCTGGCTCGGCCTGGGCTGAGGGAGCTTGGCCCGATCTTTTGTGAGGGGTTATGTGAGTCAGAGCGCTGCCATGGCCAACAGGCACGACTCGTGTACTCACAACACCAGCACGAGCGCGGAGAGGAGGGGTGAAAAGCCTGCATATGGCCAGAGCCACTGTCACATTTGGGCTAGAGTTCACATTGGGCTCAGATGCTCACACCAATGAACTTGTGAGGATTGTCGAGTTGTCGTATGTGAGATTTAGCAGCTTAGGGAAACACTGTGCTGTATGTACACTGACATCCCCTTACTATGGTTCAATGGCACTCTTTTACTTTCCATCCCAACAACACCTGTTATACAAAGTCAAGTCAAGTTTATTTATATAGCGCCTTTCAGCAACAAGGCACTCAAAGCGCTGTACATGAGGAAAAACATTTACAATGATACAAAAAAAATCAAACACAGAAAAACAAATCAAATGACATTAATAATCTTTCGGAGTTTACTGGTAATGAGCATATTACCTCTATTAGAAAGATTGGATTAGAACCAGCTCTTAAATCCTCTGTGGTAAGGAAAACATTTACAATGATACAAAAAAATCAAACACAGAAAAACAAATCAAATGACATTAATAATCTTTCGGAGTTTACTGGTAATGAGCATATTACCTCTATTAGAAAGATTGGATTAGAACCAGCTCTTAAATCCTCTGTGGTAAGGAATTCATCCTGTGCTAGAAGAAAAATGATAATATCTATCCTTGAGGTCGCTGGTATGAGGCAGCTGTTGTCCCATCATTCAAATAGTAACAGTCATCCTCTGGGCTCACTGTGCTGCACATTATAGGTTTTCCCTATTGCCACATACCTGGTTTAAATGATTGGGGGATTCTGCAGCCAAAACATGATGGATAGTGGCTCCTGACAACCAATGATCCATACTGTAGAAGAACCCAAATTTCATGTAAAGGATGACAAAGCTTACAAGAAACATGCATTTTTGCAACAAAGGTAAATTCTGTTGGGAAAGCCTCAAAATGCTTCATGTTTCTATAGTTCTACCAAAAGGGTTTAACCAGCGCACACTTCCTGTGTGCGCAACTAATAATCTGTTGAGCTTCTGAAAGAAAAGGACTGGAAATATCCAGAACTCATAGAAAATAAAAAAGGGTCAGTCACGAAATTCTGACTGGACAAAGGTCTGGATCACTAAAAAAATGTATTGTCTGCTAGGATGAAATTTCCTTTGAGATGACTGGGGGTAAAATCTTGAACGCTGCCAAAAAAACTACTTGTCTCAAAGCTTTAAATGACAGAGGAAATAACTGATATATTTTAAGATAACTGAAATAAAAATGTGTACACCTAAATGCGAAACAGCTAAAAATGCCAGAAATCGGCTGTTCATATCCAATGTTTAGTTGGAAACACTCCAGAAAATCTCTAAATGTCAACTTCCAAATGAGAAAAGGCAGTTTGTTGTTGCTCGTTTTACTGTTTAAAGCTCTCCTCTTTAACACTTCTTAATTAAGCTGCTTTTTCGGTGGGTCAACGCAAAACTGCATTATGTTAATTTATTTGCATATGCTGGGAGAGTTCAGCCGTTCACAGTTGCCTGAAGCCCCGTCTCAAACACTCCAAACTGGGTGTAATTATTCAACAGTTTGGAGCAGTTTCATTCTGCATCGCACAGCATTATAAAGGCTAAAACTCTGCTACTGTTCCTCCTAATGGGGAGGTTAGCAGCCATGTACTTCATTAGATCTGCATGCAGAATGTCTCGGGAGGAAATGTGAGATAGAGGAGCCAGGAGCGATCCGGTGAATGTTTTCTCGTTGTTGTTTTGTTCTCTTTCAGGAAGTCAAGCTGTACTGTTAGGGCAACGTGCATGCTAATCAGCAACGCCTCGTCCTGTAGTCTTTCATTATGCACAGTGTGTCAAGATTATTTCATTTGAAGCAAAACGCCAGCTGTCATGGTCTATGTATCTAGTTCTTGGTTCAGTTTTCGGACAGAGTGGCTCGACCCGTGCCTCAGTTTTTTCATTTCTTGTTTCCTTCATTGAGGTTTGATACGTCTGCAGAAGAGACCTCCGCCTTTGGACAAGAGCCAGGACACTAGATTTAGCACTGATATAGCATCTAGATGGAAATGTGTGGGATGGACACAGCTTACATCTTTATAAAAACATCAAACTGGCTCATGCAAGCTATGAAACAACATAAATATTGGTTCTCAGTCGTTCACAAAATCTGCTCCTATTGAGGATGCCAAGGGCTTGCACAGAGTTGGGGAAAAAGCATTTAGGTGCAGTACTTAGCCTTTGGACATGAGTTTTCCTGGTTCAATAAAGTAATAATAATAAAAGAAGAGTGGCCAAAATTCCAGTAAGACAGGAAACAACTCAGAGTAGTTGGTTCTGAAGGTGGTTTTACAAGCTGCAGGACTGTGGGGTGTACTTAGTTTTTCAGCGTTTCCATTTTGACCTCCTCTTTTTTTAATTAATACTTACAGAGTGGAATTTGCTGTGTGTTCAAAACATGTGTCATATTCTGATACACATTACGATGACTGTAAGGAAGACTGAGCTTCAAGCAAGCTTTCACAGCAGTCCCTCACAAAGCATCAAGTACAGAGCACCAACTCAACAACTCAGCATTTAATTACATTTTTATTACAATCAATTGTCATTTTCCCACATGGAAACACAACTCATCAGTAAACACACCAAAGTAATTGAAATAGTGTGGGTTGAGGCAATACTTATTTTTCCCTTTATCCAACTAGAGTATATTTTGATAGAGAACATAAAGTTACTTGTGTCAGTTTATAATTTCACATTCTCCATAATAAGTTTGATCAAATTATGAAATAAGGAAATTAACAGCAAAACATCACCTTTGACATTTTTACCTGACTTTTTTAGGACTGAAATACTTTTGTCTTCAATAGGAATTTATATCTCATTTCCACTAATTTTATCCAATGACGGCACATAGATAAAAGCAACAGAAAATATGTTTTGGGTGTGACTCTGAGATAAGTTATATTTTTTATCTGGTTCTTGTGCACCCCCCCTCCTAATGTTACCCTGGGCAAGCGCCCATTTGTCCCATGCCAAACATTACTGCTGGTTACTAGAAACAAATCGTAGTGAACTTTCAGTACCAGTAAGTACCGTCTTATATGTAAAGAAGTTTAGAGGTCTGAGGTAAACGTAAAGGTTATTTGTCTCAACTTGAGTAGGTTTACTATAAGGTTTCTAGATTCAATGATGTTTTCCCCAGTTTCACTTTTCAGTATGGAGAAACGCGGCAGGAAATCAATAAATTGTTATAATCTAATCATAAAATGTTAAAATGCATAATTTAGTTAGTTCAACACTGAAATCCTTTGGGAGCAACAAGTTGTCCTAACAAAATTCCCTCTAAACATACCTTCTGCAACTTTTTGACAGTGTATGCAAATATTTAATACAAAAATTACCATGAAGTTGGTAAATCCTGACTTGAACCAACATCCTGCCACAGGCAAATCTTCCCTGAGTCGAGCCTCAGACAGCAGGAAGATCACACCGTGAGCGAGTCTAAGTTCAGGGCAGTCTCTCGTGTACTTGACCTGTCTAATTAACTTAAATATTCTGCCCCTGAACTCCCACAGGCCCTGAGAGCAAAGACTGCACACAAACACACACATGCAAATCCCAAACGTTCTGCACACACACACAGAGGCCCCCTGTCCCCTTCGCTTTCTCCTCAATAGCTTCGGCTTCATTAGCCCTGGTTTGCATCATCCCTGGTGAAAACGTCACATGTCATCAGTGGCTCCATTCTTTATCACTTCCTGCGCTATAGACAGTGTAACCTTCAGAAACCTGCTGCCCGCAGTTTTACGTCTTAATTAGGAGCACTGTCAGAGGCACCCGGAGAACCCTCGTCCCGATCAGAAGGGACAGAGAGGGATGGAGACGGAGAGGGAGTGTGAAGGATGCTAAGGAGGACAAAGTCGGGCTGGGGGGGGGGGGGGGGGGGGGGCGTTTGGTGGGTAGAAAAAAATTGAGAAGACGAAGGATTTAGGAGGTGAGGAGGCTGGGAGCAAGAAATAAATAACATGTGACAAAGTGTGTGAGGAAATATGTGATGAAGGAAACTTTGTTCTTGCTGTGATGAAGAGACAAAAAATAAAATACCTAGAAAATTTACTCTGTGGTGCAGAAAAGCTTAACGGAAGCAAAGTTCTGACAACGTTCTCGAAGCAGAAAACAAAATTGTTTAGATGGAGATAAAAGAAATCTTTCATTATGTTATTGAGATACAAAGCCTTTTATTCTCTATGGTTTTGTTTATAATTCAAAGATCTTTATTTGATAAAAAACTACTTTTTACTGATCCCAAACTCGTCTGTAGGACTCCTGTTGATTCCACCGTAAAGATACCTAAAGACTTAGAGCAGTCTTTGTTAGTAAATTTTAAAAGAAGTCTAGAATTTTTCTTACTCGAATATTTTGATTTTTCCATCAGTTTATGGGTCATTTTTCATGTTTCCGTAGGATCATTTTACAACATTCTTATGATGAGTTCTTGTTCCATATCTAGATCAGGATCCTCCAATAAACCAACAGAAAAGCAGCAAAGCAAACCTTAGTTTTTTTTTAGCGTTTTTTCAACGTGTTAATGGTCTTTATCTCAGCTTCAAGTATTTTTAAAATGAAATGTAATGCTAGTTTTGTAAAAATGGCTTTTCATTTAGACAAGAGGCCCACAAATGTTAGCCAGTGGACGGGTCCGTAACTGGACCTAAATGAAGTCCTGTACGGTTTCAACTGAACAACGAATTAAATATTGAAGCCAAAGTAAAGTTTTCTAACCAAATTTTAACTCAATAACACATGCTTGGCATGTAGCTGCTGCCCAGGCACATCTGGAGTTTATATAGTGCAGGCACTCTTATTGAACCCCTGTTGTTAGTATGCAATACAATCCTCTTTTGGGCAAAACTTTAGGACGTAGTTATTTTACAAGGTTGGAGCAAACAGAAAAAGGGGTTTTGGCCCACTCTGTTTTGCAATCCCTCTAGATCACTCAGAGTCCTGGTTCTGCTCAGTCCACAGGTTTTCTTTAGGATTTTGATCTGGTGACTAAGACTACCACGGGAAAAGGTTGATTTAGTGTCTGTTGAACCACTTTTGTACTGATTTAGCCTGACGTTGTGGATTATTATTTGTCTGTTTTCAGACAGAGGAATTTAGAGGGGCTTTAGAAGAGACACAAGCCACACAGCATCACAGATCCTCCACTGTTGCTAACAGTGTGCATGAGGGGCGTTTTCACATATTCATCTTTTCTTTCATACTGGACCCACCTGGACTGTTTGTGGCATAAAGGTCAGTGTTAGTTTCAGGTGGATCTCAGTAGATCTAGCAAACTCCATGTTTACGTTTGTGATGGTAAAAAAGATATGACTTTTTATTGTGTGCTTCCCAACCAACCACTTGGTGTGTGGATAGCATCTAATGGTTTTTGCAGTTCTTCAAACTTCAGCTTTTACCTCCCCAACCATCCTGTTCACTGCGTGTGGTGGCGGCAGCACAATAAATATAGTTTAGCTGTTTTAAATGTTTTATCATTGTTCCGATCTTAGATATAAGCAAGTTTAAGCAAGAATTATTTTTCTCATCGCCATTTCCTAAAGCATGAACATCAAAACACATGGGTGTGATTCCAATTGGATGTTGTCCTGCCTTTTCAATTTTGAAGAGTGGCTAAGAGAAACCAACCTCTGTCTCAGACTCCTTTAATACCCCAGGGAGACAAAAAAATAAATGATTACTTGTTAAAACTTAAAACTCCATTTAAAGTAGAAAATTCAAAAATGCTTAAGTTAAATTTAAAAGGAACAGTTAGGGATACCAATAAGTGTGACACAGGATATTTTCTTTAAATTATTGGTTCATTTTGGAATTTCTTTACATGTAATATGTGTATGAAAATTAAAGTTTGGATTTTTAGAAATTTACTGTATACTGTAAATTATTTAAAGTATGTGTTTTGAACAATCTGTTATATATTTTTATAAATTCAGATTGTCAACTTTTAAAGAAGTCATAAAGAAATTAGGGAATACAGTAAAAAATTTCAGACTGTGAACCTCATTGTGAATCCCATCTTAAAAACAACCAATTTGCTTTTTTGATGCATTAAATTATGTTTCAGACTCACAACATTAGAATATATTCTATCTTGTGTTTGTGGTTGTGTTGCAGGCGATGGGTGGGATGGATGTCGAAGCTCGCTGTTGTGTCTTAAAGATCTGCAAATGTTGCGATATTTATCAGGAAGCTATGCTGTCATTACAATTGAGAGGTATTAATATCCGACCGCTTGTGCAACTGCAACTCTTTTGTGTGAATAAAGAGGCGGGGACAGGCGTTTTGAATTCGCAAAGTGTGATTAAGGATCATAATACCACTTCCCAGCTACGCTGCTGTTCCCATTTATTCTTTAGTGCTTTATAACGTTTCTTTTCTGCAGCTAACACCTAATTTTTCAACAACAGGAAAAATATTTTTCCACATGAGCTTGTAAACAGAATTCACTAGCAAAAAAGAAGGAGGAGGAAGATTTAGTGTTGAAAAAGTGTCTTGGCGACTCGCTTGGTGAGAAAGAGTGAAAATCCGGCTTATCGGCGAAAACACTGGAGATGCTTGTGTCCTCAGTTTGGGGACAGCTGACGGGTTAACACTATTAAGACTGCAGAGAACGCAGGACTGAACGTGCATCTGTGCTCCACAACAGCGGGATTGAAGGCAGCGTTGGAGGCGATCGCTCTGAGACACAGATACATAAACAGACGGAGCGCAGAGACGCAGAGGAGTCGGCTGATGAACACAGATTCTTCTTGTTTTCTTTTCTGTCTGCACTTCTATGAAGGCTTTATCTTTTGGGGAGCCCATCAACAAACACGGCTTTAACATGAAGATCTCAGAAATGTTTATAATCACAGAAGGTTCAGCGTGTTCATTTACCCATTACAATACTGTCTAGGGCCCTGCAAATCCGTAAAAAATCTGGACTTTTTCTAAAATTTGGTACATTTTCTACTATTCTGAGTCTGGTTTCTCCATGAAACCTCGAATAAAATGTAATTAGATATAACCCAACAGGCTGCACAGTTGGTAGCACTGTTGCTTTGCAGGAAAAAGGTCCTGGGTTTGAATAATGGCCTGGGGTCTTTCTGCATAGAGTTTCCATGTTCTCCCTGTGCGTACGTGGGTTCTCTCCGGGTACTCCAGTTACCTTTCGAAATCCAAAGACATGACTGTTAGCTGGTCTCCAAATTGCCTTTAGGTGCAAGTGTGCATGGTTGTTTGTCCTGTCTGTCTTTGTGTTGCCCTGTGATGGACAGACCTGTTCAGGGTGTACCCCGCCTCTCACCACTGGAGATAGGCAACCGGGCTCCAGTAAAGGGAGCTGATTAATCATTATCCTTCCACTTAGTGTTGGTACATCACATAAGATCCAAGTAAATACATTAAGTTTGTGGTTCTAATTTTTAAAAAATGTGAAAAAGTTCAAAGCGTATTAATACTTCAGGAAGTCCCTGTCTAGGCAATGGAAATGTGAATCGTTAGCCTCACAGGCTCACTATGAGGCTAACAATATAGGCAACATAGTAACATTTTTCCATGTTAAATTTTCTTTTTTTGGAAAATACTTCCAAACTTTTCGAGACTGTATAGGAACTCCATTCATAAATAAATAAAATCGATTCCATTTTGTAAAAAATAAAAAGACATAAGTTTCAGATTTCTACTACATGGATGTGACCAGGATGAACCGGTCACATCCACAGACAGGGGACTACAGCGACCAATACAGTCTCTCTTTCACTGCAAACATCACTGAAAAGGCTGAAAAATAACAAGACTCATTAGATTGCATTTGGATGGTAACTTTGACAAAACTCAATGATTTGCATCACAGAAATCACTGGGCCTGACTTTTAACATCGTGGTATATATCAGCAACAAACAGAAGAAAGCTGAAGCCGAGAACTGCTGAAACAGTGATTAAAAGAAGCCATTAGAGCACTTAAGCATTAATTAAATCTGTATCATCATCACTCAGTATAATTGAAGGGGAGACAACCTATCAATTGTAAAAGATCACACTCTCGTAAAGGTTAATAAGCTGTTTTATAAACTGTAGTCATTACCATCAGATACATTTATAATAATGATGAACGACATATTGACAGAATGTGTGGTAAAAGTCGGAGTTCCTTTCCCAAGATGGTGCAAAGAAAAGCAGGCCGGGTGGGACAAATGACACAGATGCATCAAAGTCTTCTGATTCACGAGCGCCGCACCGAGGACGCCCAAGAGGTCGGTCTGGGCCAAGACGTGACAACCGCATCTGGAAGCCCTTCAAGAATACTCTCAATTAGTGGCTGTACTGTTTTTCCAACTCCTGTCAAATGCCCCCCACCCCCACCCAATCAATAATACAACAGAGTCATTTATTCATTTATTCATGGGACATTTGGCTGCAGTTATGAGAATGAATGAGAAATTCAGACCCAGGGAATGATGGGAAAAAAGGCTTTCTGCAGCCTTCCTAAAGACATCTGTTTACATCAGAGGACATACAGTTGGAATCTCCCACAGAATGAACTAAAACCTTCCTAACAGCCAGACTGAGACACAAACGTCAGAGCTGAAATGGAAACAGCCTAAATGCTCCGCTTCCAATCAAATATTTAACATCCAATGGAACCAGATCCACAGCCACGGCTAATCACGGCAGGCACGAGGTCACTTAACGCAGGCAGCGAAATTAATTAGGAGGTCAAATACAAATTGAAATGGCTTTAAAGAGAGCGTGGGCCCACAGTTTACCATTAAATACCTAATGCTTAAACCTTATTAGCATAATTAAGATCACATGGAAGAAAAAAATGGCTGAAGCTTGGCATTGCAGGAGTTAACGAGGTGGAGCCAGTAATTGGATAAGAGCGACCCTTTCACAGCCGGTGACAGGGACGCTGCTAATTGCCTTAAATGGTCACTGAACGTCAAACGTTTAAATCAGAAGGGGTATAATTAGTACTCAGGGGTCTATTACTGTACAGGAAAAAAAGGAACTATATGTTAGGATGTTAGTCTGTGGTGCATTTCTGTTTATAGTGGCTTCCTGTGTACAGTTGATGTTAAGATAGAAAAATCTATTTTCTGATATGTCTCTTGAGTCAAATGTTTGGCCAGACTGGCACACTGTAGTGCAAAGGTTGAAAAACATCAAACAGGATGAGTTCAAAGAGCTTTTTTTCCAAGTTATTTTTGGCTGTAGTGAAGTCCAGTTTGTCGAGAGGATTTGTGTTTTTACATCCAGCAGGAAATCCTTTCACTGTTATTCGATTAGTTGGTTAATTTAGCAGAAACCTGGGCACATGCAACCAAATGTGCCACAATATCTTATTCAAACGATTTGAAAGCTCAGGAGTGGCTTTAGCTCAGCTGTAGCTCAGTGGGGTTTTAAGGAGAAGAATCAGGATTCGATCCCTGTCCACACTGAACCTCCCTATTGGGCTCTGAATTGATTATTGAAAATATTTATAATGGATATAAAGGGCTATAACAGTGAGTGCACAAGAAGTGTTAGAACAGCCAAGGAGGGCACACAAAAACTGTGTATGCCTGCCTCTGTTAGGGGCATTTATAATTTGAAGGATTTGGTTGCCTTAAAACCTCTTCAGCCCCCATGCCCGGTACTCCGGGAAGAATTAAAAAATTTTATTTCTACTTTCATTACTGTAACTTCCCTTAGTGAAACATAGACATGTGTGGTACCTGCAGAAACATGAGAATCATGGCTCAAATCTGATAAAAACTACTTCTACAAACACAGGTAAAGCTACAAGCAGATGAATCAGAAAGTAAACAAAATGGTGTCACCCCAAAGCTCGTTCTCAGCTGTTCACCATACGGCTTCTACAAACACAACCAGCAGCGTCTCTGCTGAAAGCAGAGATCTCAAAGATTCCAAAAATATAAGTTTTGTCACAATCCAGCCAATATTTACTCAGCCAGCAGCAAAGGAAACTTATAATTTACTCTCCAAGTAGGTTAAACTTAGGTTTTCCTGGAACATTTCTATAGTTAGGCGGATATAGTTTTAGGTTGATGAAAAACATTCTTAACATTGTTTCTCATTCTGCTATTATTTCTTGCAAGTCTCCATTTATACATTTTCACTCACTCTTCTTGTTAACTTCGTGTTCTTTGTTTTTCTTTCTACAGAAAGTGCCACAGAGTTTGTCTTTCCACTTTTCCTTAAAAAAAAGAGTCTCTGGCAGACTTCTTAAAGCCATTAAAGTTGTGTTTAGCTATGTACTCTGTTTTTCTGTACCATAGAAAGTACACCTGGCCCAGTGCTTCTGCTTTTAGCTTAGTATCTTTCCACAACAGAGCCACGGGCAAATATGGGACTGCCATTTTATTTGTGTTCTCCCCTTGTTTCCCATAAAAAGTAATACTGACTCAGTGATTCTGTGTTTGTATCTTGTCTCCTTTCTATCTGGTCAAGCCCTGGCCAGTAGAGGCAGATGGCCGCTCAGATCCAGGTTTCTTCCTGTTAGAAAGGAGTGTCAAATGAATTTGACTGTAATAATTTAAAGAATGCAGACTTTGTTGGACCATGAGTATTTGGATGTGAATCTGGCTCTGTGATTGGGTTCATCTGAATCTGATCCAATTATATTCTATATACAACTAAATATGATTTGGACCCGTTAGTGAAATTTGTTGTAAATTGGTGCTAAATAAATAAATAAACCAGCTGAAATTAATGTTTCTATATCATAAAATGTGAGAATGCGGTAATAACTGCAGCTGCGGCACTGAAGTACCGCCCAACAGCAGCTCTTCTGGAATCCTTGAAGATGGTATCATTTAAAATGGACCCGACCTCTTTGTTGGAGCAACAGGCCGTGGGCAGCCAAGTAAGGAGGACAGGAAGACAAAAACTCCAGCCTCTGAACCAATGAGAAGAGCCACGTTAGTGACGCTTCACCGCTCTATTCACAACAGAGGAAACAGGGTGAAATATTCCACAAGAGCTTTAGATTATTTAAGTACAGAAATAAAATCCTCTACGTATAAAACGGCTGCAGAGTTTGGCTCAGAAGAGTTGTTTTAATTCTCTGGAGATGAGCAAAAAGCCTCAACATGTATGGAAAATAAAGCCATGGTGTTCAACATCAGAACGTTTACATGTTTATTCATCAGGTGCGCCCGTTATCAGAGGCCAACATTCTAGAGGGGATCAGCTTCACGCGAGGGCCTTTCAGGAAGTATTAGCCGACGCTGTCACAAGGTTACGTTTATGTATACAAAGTACGATCAGGCTAATTGAATATTCACTGTGAACATATTCCCCGCTTAACATGACTCCCTGCTTACATCTTTTTAAAAATTCAGATGGATGGAGGAGATGAGGGGAGGGCTAGAATACATTACTCCCCCCAAACACACACACACATTCCCGTCTCCTTCCCCAGCCTCTATATGTCTGTCAGGAGGTGAGTCGAAGAGGAGGAAGAGGAGGAGGGCAAAGTGCACGCAGCAGAGTTGGCCTCGGCAAAGCTGACGTTAACAATAATGTAATTTAATTAAAGCCAAGATCCCAGCGGTCCTCGCCCAGCGACCGGGGGAGGGGCTTTGATTTTAATAGGTGATGAAGAAAAGGGCCGGCACACGGCGACACCGTCAGCCGCTCCGACCGGTCTGAGGGGTGCTGGGAAAAAAGGCACCGGCAGGACATCAGTTCGGATCCTATCAGGCGCAGGACGAGGGTGGAGAAAAGGAAGGAGGGAGGGTGCAGGTACCAGCCCCGGCCACCCAGACACAACAACACCGATCAGCTAATGGAGAGGAGAAGGGAACACCCACCCACGGACTGGAGGGGCGCCGCCCATGTGTAAACGGCAGGGAAGGGGAAAAAAAAATTGTTGTTTTGGAAAACAGTCCTAATAATAATGCAATATGTCCATATTTTTATGGAAAATACTTCAGCCTTAAACAGGAAAAAAAAG